>ML310009.1:0-98941 GCA_005239505.1 Nicotiana paniculata
ATTAAAGAAAGTCATTGAAAATTTGATTGAAGCAAAGGCAATTGTGGTAACAAACAATGAGGACACTCAGTAATATCACAAACAATCCACTCCCAACTCATGATAATCCACATTTTATCAGGATGATTTGTGATGATCGGGATTATAAGCAGTCTAGCAAGACAAAGATGGTTATTGGAACCATAGGGCAAGAGCCAAAAGTGATAGTAATCCCGCCGCAATCGACACCGTTGATTGTGAAAGGTGCGAGTTCCAGTTCAAACCTATGTTCTGAAAAAGCAGTTATGTATGTCCCTGGAAGCACAAAAAAGGTTGAGGTTCAATTGGGTGGGCCAAAACTTTACGTCCCTGGGGGCATTCAAAAGATTGTTCCAAATAAGGGCTTGATAAATATAACAGAGCCGTTTGTGATCTGGCCTACTGCACAGCTCCCAGTGACAAACACAAAAGCTATTCCCTGGAGTTATAACAAGACTGTTATGACATACAAAGGAAAAGAGATAGTTGAAGAAGTAGATGAAATGGGGGGCTTGACCCGCTCTAGAAGGTGCTATTCACCGGAGGAATTGAGAAAAGCTAAGCAAGCCAGGGAAAGTCACTTGCCAGTGAAAGAACCCGTTGCAAAAAAAGAAGCGGAGGAATTCCTTAAGAAGATGAAAATGCAAGACTACTCAATCATTGACCAACTAAGGAAAACCCCTGCTCAGATTTCTTTGTTATCTNAAATTCGAACTAGTAATGTCAGCATCAGAGCTTTTGATGGTTCAAGAAGATACACTATTGGAGAAATCGAACTCACCATGACAATCGGCCCGGTTGATTTTAACATTGTCTTTCAAGTGTTGGATATGAAAACTTCCTATAATTTTCTACTGGAAAGGCCGTGGATCCATATTGCTAGAGCTGTACCATCCACCCTACATCAAATGGTCAAATTCGAGTATGATAGGCAAGAAATTATTGTTCATGGGGAAGACGACTCATCAGATTATAAAGACCCGTCCATTCCATGTATCGAGTCCAAGGAAGGATGTGAATCCCTCATATATCAAGCATTTGAGGTGATTGAAGTGGACCAAGTGGAAGAAGGAAAACCAATTCAGCATCCCCGTTTGTCAGCCACATCTAGGATGGTAGCTTCGCTGATGTGCAGCCTAATGTGCGGATATCACGGCATCCACGGTCACAGGACCGAGGATTGTATGCAGCTTCGAGAGAAGGTGGCTTGGCTGATCGGCGAAGGGCATATTCAAGAATTCCTCAGAAATCGAGCCGAGAGCCACTTTTGAGAAAGAGAGCGAACAGGAGAAACGAACCAAAAGAACCTCAGCACACATTCCCATGATCATTGGAGGAACCGACATCCCTCAATGATCCGTGATCAAACAGACAAAAGTATCCGCCGCAACAAAAAAGCAAACTCGAAGCTATATGCCTGAGGACATTCTTGCATTCAGTAAAGAAGACTTCGAGACCTTGTCTCAACCACATAATGATGCATTGGTTATTTACTTTCTCTTCAATAACATTCAAATTAAACGTGTTCTCGTGGATCTAGGTAGCTTGGCCAACATAATTAGGTCGAAGGTGGTGGAGCAGCTTGAACTGCTTGATCAAATCATACCTGCCTCTCGAATCCTCAATGGATTCAACATGGCGAGCGAGACAACGAAGGGGGAAATCATCCTCCCGGTCAACGTGTTCGATACAGTTCAAAACACCAAGTTTCATGTCATCGAAGGCGACATGAGATGCAATGCCTTGCTTGGAAGGCCGTGGATACACAACATGAGGGCAGTACCATCAATTATTCATCAGATAATGAAATTCCCAACAAAAGACGGTGTAAAGATAGTATATGGAGAGCATCATTCGGCAAGGTAAATGTTCGCGATGCACAGCGTGGAACCAACATCCACACCCTCCATCTCAGAAGAGCCAGAGGACAAACATGCCTCCGAGGATGATGAAGAATACTTCCTCACTCCTTGAACCTTCGTTGTCCCCGAAGAATCAGATGCAACAAAATCAACAATCGAAGAGCCGGAGCAGGTTGTTTTGATCGAGCATCTCCAAGACCGAAATGTATACCTGGGAATGGGGTTAACCCTCGAGATCAGGAAAAAACTCATTCAATTCCTTATTTACAATATCTATTGCTTTGCTTGGTCCCATTTACACATGACAGGGATCTCATCAAAAATAACCACCCATCGACTAAGCGTCGACACTGGGTTCAAACTGGTAAAGCAAAAAAGAAGACCTCAATCCGAGGTAAACCATGCATTCATCAAGGACGAGGTAACGAAACTCCTCAAGATAGGTCCATTAGGGAAGTAAAATATCCTGAATGGTTGGCCAATGTAGTGGTAGTTCCCAAAAAGGGGAATAAATTAAGAATGTGCGTAGATTATAAAGACTTAAATAAAGCATGCCCTAAAATTCATTCATGTTTCCTAACATCGATCGCTTGATTAATGCAACGACTGGCCACGAGATCCTCACTTTTCTCGACGCCTACTCCGCGTACAATCAAATTCAAATGAATCCCGAGGATAGGGTAAAGACTTCATTCATCACGAATTATGGTACATACTGCTATAATGTGATGCCCTTCGGGCTAAAAAATACAGGAGCCACGTACCAACGCCTAGTTAATAAGATGTTCGAACATAAAATAGGCAAATCCATGGAAGTTTACATTAATGATATGCTAGTTATGTCCCTGCGCATAGAGGACCATTTGATTCATTTGCAGGAAACATTCGACATCCTTAGAAGCTACAACATGAAGCTCAATCCTGAGAAATGTGCCTTCAGAGTAGGCTCGGGAAAATTCTTAGGCTTCATGGTGTCAAACAGAGGGATCGAGATCAATCCCAATAAAATCAAGGCCATCGAAGAAATCACGGTGGTAAACAATGTAAAGGTCGTAGAGCGGCTGACCGGACGGATAACGGCCTTGGGCCGGTTCATCTCGAGGTCTTCGGATAGAAGTCATCATTTCTTCTTCTTGCTCAAAAAGAAAAATAGCAGCTTCGAGTGGACTCCGAAATGCCGACATGCCTTAGAGGGACTGAAGCGACATCTATCAAGCCACCTTTACTCCACAACCCGAAGGAGGATGAAACGTTGTACTTATATCTTGTCGCGTCCGAGGTAGTGGTAAGTGGTATGCTGGTTTGAGAAGAACAAGGTATGCAATTCTCTCTCTACTATGTAAGTCGGACCTTGGGAGATGTCGAAACCAAGTATCCGCACTTAGAAAAATTAGCTCTTGCATTAATAAGTGCATCTCGAAAATTAAAGCCTTATTTTTAATGCCATCGTATTCGTGTTTTAACAACGTATCCTCTTCGAAGCATATTGCATAAACCCGATTTATCGGGTCGATTGGCCAAATGGGCTATTGAACTCGGGGGGTATGATATCGAATATCAGCCCCGAACAAATATCAAGTCCCAAATTTTGGCGGACTTCATGGCCGACTTTACGCCCGCCCTTGTGCCCGAGGTAGAGAAAGAGCTCTAACTACAAAAGGGCACATCGTTAGGGGTATGGACCCTATTCACCGACCATGCCTCGAACGTGAGGGTCCAGGCTCGGCATTGTTGTAAAACCACCTACGGGCGGTATGATTAGACAATCTATAAAAACTAAAAAGTTGAGCAACTTCCAAGCAATTGGAACATATCAATGCTCAAATGCTATTATTGCTAAGGTATAACCTTCCCCTTTTCATTTTGTGCTTCACACTATTTTTTTACAAGTGTCTGATGGAAGACACCGAACATCCTTTGACTCAAAGACCTTGGGTTTTAAAGCATGTCTTGCACTATTTTCCTTCAATCGGGTTTTATCCCGATAGGGTTTTACCGGTAAGTTATTAACGAGGCAACATCCATATGATACCTAAGGAGAACTCATCAAAAATTTGAGGCTCCTCTTCAATCAACCTAAAATAATGGGAGGCATCCCCATGGGAGATCACCTCCTCGAAGAAATTAAAACATGCCAAAGAGAGTCTCGACAAGAGAATGATGTATCAGACCAAACGGTCGAATGAACCGTCTCCGCGTAGAATAATCGAACCCTCAATGGAGAAAACATGTATGCTTGTACCAAGTAATCCAAGGAGTATCTTTATCATCGAAATGACTTTGAGGTTCAAAGAAGTTTGATATATTCATAAGAAACGGCTCCAAGTCCAAAAACTCCCGAACACTCGGGGACTGTCATCGACAACTAGCTCATCGAGTCACCTAAAACTCGAAGACCTCAGCAAGGAAATACTGGATCTGTAAGACCTCGAAGAGGCACGCTTAAGAACATTAAGCCCTCCATGAGGCTACATTAAACCCTCCACGAGGCAACATTAAGCCCTCCATGAGGAAACATTAAGCCCTCCATGAGGCGACCTCGAGTTTGTAAGCCCTCCATGAGGCAACCTCGATCTCGTAAGCCCTCCATGAGGCAACATTGAACATTAAGCCCTCCATGAGGCAACCTCGAGATCATATGCCCTCCATGAGGCAACATCGAATCTATAAGACCTCAACTAGGCATGCCTAAATTTGTAAGACCTTAAAAAGGCATAATCCCCATATTAAAGTCAAGGCTATATATTCTATCTTGTAAGACCCCTAAAAGGGCATACCCTCGATTTAGACGCCGAGACTATCTCACTCGGGTACTAAAAGGCTACAGCCAAACGTAAAGACTACGGTCATATCAAAAGGCACCGACCAAATTAGCACGTAAGAGCCCAAGGGCCAACTTAAAGAGCCTAAGGGCCAATGTATAAGAGCCTAAGGGCCAGCTTAATGAGCCTAAGGGACAATGCATAAGAGCCTAAGGGCCAGCTAAAAGAGCCAAATAGCCAATGCATAAGAGCCCAAGGGCTAGCTTAAAAATCCTAAGGGCCAATACGTAAGAGCCCAAGGGCCAGCGTAAAGAGCCTAAGGGCCCATGCGTAAGAGCCCAAGGTCCAGCTTTAAGAGCCTAAGGGCCAACGCGTAAGAGCCCAAGGGCCAGCTTAAAGAGCCTCAGGGTCGATCTAAAAAAGCCTAAGGGTTAATGAGCTCAAGTAAAAACTTGACTCGGGAACTGAGCCCCAAACAGTCAACTATCAACCATTACCGATTGATCATCAAGAGAAAAAACCTAAGGGTTTATTTTAAAGTCCAAAATCTCGGACCAATTATCAACAAACATCACATCTATTCCAAGAAAGCAAAGGAAAGACAAGAAATCTCGAAGAACAAAGGCCTTTATATATAGTAAAGGTTCACAGAGGTGTATTTAAATAAAAGGCTCATGTCTTGAGCCCTTACACTAAAAAGAGAACGAATAAAAACGTAATCTACCACCGGGGTTGTGCCTCCAACGGCTCCCTCGGAGGTTGTGCCTTCAACGGCTCGGCCCTCGGCCCCCAGGTCTTCAACGACCTCTTCCCCCTCGGGGACTTCGCCTTCGTCTTCATCATCTTCCGAGCCGCTTCATGAGTCACCATCAGAAGTAAGCAGGGCTGCTGATTCCTCTTCTAGGATCTTCACCATCTCGATCTAAGAAGACAGATCGATGCCCCCTACATGTATATCCTCTACATCCTTCCTTCAAGACTCTAATCGGGCATGCTCCAGGGCTCGGGTAATTTTTAGCCCGACCTCATCAGAAACCTTACTGGCTTGTGCATTTGCAGCAACAACATCCTCTTTATATGAGGATATGAGCGCGTCGATTTCAGCCCTGGATACGGATAGCGCGGTAACCGATTTAGCATGAAGATCCTTGTACTTACTACTCTCCGCCTTTGCATCCTGAAGATGATTCTCAACCGAGGCCAACCTCCCCTGGAGGGCATCTCTCTCAGAGACTATCTTATTCACATGCTTCTTGAGTCCGAGAATCTTAGTGTCCTGGCTCAGAGCTCATCCTTGGTCAGGGCACTTTTCTTCTCAAGCTGCAAAGATCGATCCAAAAGTGTTAAGGGCTAAAGTTGGAAAGGCTAGTAAATAATGAAGGTTGTATTACCTAGTCAGCAAGGCGGTTCGCTCTCGAGACACCGCCTCCAAACAAGCCCGAAGATCACGGAGTTCTTCCTCCTTATTATTAAAAATAGCTCTAAGATCATCAACCTCCGAAAAGAGCTTCTTGCACTTTTCCTCGTAGTGGGTCAACTCGGCTTGAGACTTAGCAAGGGCCTGATTGTAAAGAAAAATGGCCTAAAAGCACAAAAGAAACAAAATTATGAAGATGAGGATCAGAGCCATGAACATAATTTATGAAAGATTACCCGTATTTAGAGCCTCTCGGCATCATCGAAAATAAGTGAGGCGTTGATCTTGGGTATTTCCTCGACCCCATTGAAGAGTCCTTCAAACACGTCCTTATCCTGATGGACGCCCCCATATCGGAAGACTCAATATTTCGGGCATCATGTGTCTCTCTCGGAAATAATGCCGGGCCCGGTAGGGAATTACTCACTTCAATAACCCCGACTCGGAGAATATTTTGGCCGTCAACCGGCTCGTGGGCATCATCTTATTCACCCTTGAAGGCCTCTTCGGCCCGAGGTGGGGCAACAACAACAACAAATTCTGATTCAGAAGCCTCCTGCTCGGAAGCCATAGGCTCATCAAGATGCGGAACATTCATACTCCCTCTTCCCACGGGTGCTACTGGGGCTTCGTTTCACCTACAGCTCGGGGACTCTCCGATGCCTCTGGAGTTAAGGCCGCTGAATCAGCCTTAGGTTTTTGCATTTTAGCCTTCTTTGGCTTCGGGGGCTCGGACAGCGATTTCCTTCTTCTCTTCTTCTCTTTACTAGGTTTGGGGATATCCGCTTCCCCAGGCGGTGATTCTCTCATCAAAGAGGCCTCTCCCAGACCTGCACAAATAAAAAACATAAACACAAGAAATAAGGACACGGTCGGGGATATCTCTTCTAAGGGGCTCAAGTACGGTAGGTGTAGGAACACACCGTGGTTTTTAGCATCCCATCGAGATCTGCCCAGGTCGCACCATACGCGCTCGACATACGGGAAGACCATATCTAGCTGGCTAACCCAGCCTGAGAGATCCTTAACCACACCGAAATGCCCCACAACAGCTACATCATCGAAGGATGTTAGTCCGTGGGGAAATTGATCCAAAGAGAAAATACTTAATTAACATATTCACTTACGTTTCATATTCCACTCTTCAAGGAACAACTTCTTCTCCATAAGAATCAGATCCGAGGTCCTAACTCGGACAGAGCGGCTCATCCACCCTCTATCCCTGAACTCGTCGGTGCAAGCAAAGAAAGCTTTCGAGGGCCGACGTTGAAGCTTAATTAGGCCGCCTCGGTAGAGTCAGGGACTGTACATTCTGATCAAGTGTTCAAGTGTATAAGGAATCCCCTCGACCATGTTTGCAAAGTGCCTAATCATATAAACAATGCGCCAAAATTGACGGATGAATTTAGCCGAGTGTCACTCGATATTGCTTGCAGAAATCGAGGATCACGGGGTCTATCGGCGGCAAAGATGGCTCCACCAGACCAAGGTAAATGGGAAAGTATACACACTAAGGAAGCCAGCTCTATGGTTGTTATTTCTTCTTCCCCAGATGGAATTTCCACTTGCACCGCATCTCCCCAGTGGGAGTCGGCCTTCACCTTCTCGGTGTCTGTTATCCG
Organism: Nicotiana paniculata; assembly: GCA_005239505.1. Classification (NCBI taxonomy): domain Eukaryota; kingdom Viridiplantae; phylum Streptophyta; class Magnoliopsida; order Solanales; family Solanaceae; genus Nicotiana; species Nicotiana paniculata. The sequence goes on from ML310009.1 coordinate 7,682, forward strand.
GCTAATATATCGGGATATGGGTTTACACCATCCCACTTTGAAGAAGCTTTGTCAACCTTGAAATCGGAGGTTGTTTCACATGGCCCTGATATGCATTCTTCGAGATGAGGGGGTACTATTGCCTTGCCCTTGGACGAACGTTAAGATGAGGAAGTATTATCATCTTGAGAAACAGTTTTGGAGGTCTTCACCATTCTTGCTGGGAGATTTTTGAAGGAATAAGAAAGATTAATTAGAGAAATAACACAAGAAAAAATTAGGAAGATCTCTTTTGAAGGTTTGAAGAGGCAGCGAAAAATAAAGGGGGACGGAAGGAGTATTTATAGGGGACAGTCGTGTACACCGAGGAAAGCCAAAAGACAGCCAACCACCGTAATCAGTTTGAAGACTTTTTGAGAGCTGTGCGAACGTGACCTTTGATCATCCCTTTTGTCACATGAATCACGTAATGTGGCATAACTGACGTAATAATGGAAGCATTGAAGAGTTAGAGAATTCAAATCTTTTCTTGTCTTTTCATCCCAAGAAACGCGGGGGACTATCTGCATCGGAGCAGAATCCGCTAAAGCACCCCGAGGTGCATTCCTCGAGGAGGTATATCGAGGGATTGATATACCTCGAGACAGAATAAACATCGAAGACCATCATGGAAAGACGGGAAGCTCCCAAGAGGACATGGTTAAAGCTGGCAACGCCTTCAAAATAGTACGAGTCCGTACCGGACCATTATACAGTTGTACCAGCAGTATTTCTCTGTAATAATTATATATGTACTATGTTGGTACTCCCCCTCCTATATAAAAGGGAATCATTTCATTTTTTGGAAAACATCTATTGAATACAACCAGAACATTCTCTACCTTCTTAACATACTCAACATTTGTTCTACGAATTTATTACCTTCCATTTATTGTGTTCATTAATTGTTATTCATTTATTGCTCATTATTGATCATAAAGGGTTATCCTCGAGGCCATCCACACTGTTATTTCTCCATCGACCGTCCTCTGTTAGGCATTATAGTTCGACCTCGAGGCCCTGCTTCGGCCGGCTCGAGACCCTGTTTTGTAACTGCTTGGTTTGCATATCACTACTTTTATTTACTTTTACCTTACTCACCTAGCTCACACTTAGCATCTATTTTTAACAACTAGTATTTAAATAAATCACATATTTTTAGAACCACAAAATCAAATATAATTGTCATTATTATTTTCAAGGTAAACACTTAGTGCGGCTAGGATGTTGGGTGCAGATTTCGTTCGTGGTGCTTTTAGAGAAAGTGAAGACGATTCAGGATCTTCTTCAATCACCTCAGAGTAGGCAGAAGAGTTATGTGGACAAGAAGGTCTGTTATGCGACTTTTATGGAGTCGAGAAGATACTTTTGAAAGTTTCATTTATGAAGGGTATGATGAGATTTAGGAAGAATGAAAAGTTGAGCCCGAGGTTTATTAGTTAACCGCTTGATGTGTTAGAGAGAGTTGGAGTTGCTTCAAAGCTTTCATTGCCTTCCAAAACTTGCAGGGATACATTTGGTATTTCATGTTTCTATGATTTGGAAGTATCATGAAGATTAGTCGCATATTTTGGACTTCAAAAAGGTGCATATTGATGAGAATTTGACCTAATAAGAAGAGCCAGTAGCCATTGTAGATCAGCTGGTTCGGAAGTTGAGATCTAAGGATATTTCTCCCATGAAAGTGCTTTGGAAAGGGCAGCCGACTGGATAGGCTACTTGGGAGTCTGAGTACAATATGAGGAGTAGATATACCTATCTTTTTGCCAGTTCAGGTACATTTTTATGTCCATTCGAGGACAAATATTTCTTTTAGGGGTGGAGAATGTAACAACCATATACATTATTTTGAGTTCTAGCTTTTTATTTCGTGATTTGAGACCTCGAACAGCTTCCTTTGATAATGTATGACTTGTGTGTGGTTAGTTTCTATTTATGGAAAGGTTAGATGTGTTTTTACAAAGAAAACATGATTATTGAATATTAAAGTTACTGTAGTTGACCACGGTCAACATTCTTGGTAAATGACCTCGAATCAGAATTTTGACCATTCATATAGGTTCGTGTGATGAGTTTGGACTTGTACGTATGTTTTTTATGCGTAAAGGGTGACCCGAGGCTGTTTCTGCACTTTTGGTTGAAAGTTGGAATATGAACTTATGAACACTTCGAAATCTTTGAATTTTGATGGTTGATTTTTTCTATTGTTTACGTTTTTTGATTATATGATCTTAAGAGTGAGTTTGTATGCAGTTTATATACTTGTTTGGATGTTTGGAATGGAGCCAGAGGGGCTAGGGTGAGTTTTGGATTCGTTTCCGACTGTTTTGGAAAGTCTTGGAATTAATTGGAATGCATCCATCGCAGTTTTCATGATCTGCTTGCAAATGCGAGGTTCGCAATTACGATCTACACCTCGAATTTGCAAAAATTGGGCAAGGGAGGCCATTGCGAAGCTGGGTTTGCATTTGTAATGCTCGCATGCGCAACAAGTGTCACAATTGCAGCTTCAAAGTTCCATGACCTATTCAACAATTGCGGTTAATGGGTTACATTTGCAAACTACGCAATTGCGAAATAAAGTTTGCAATTGCGACATCTGCAAATGGGATAAAAATAAGAGATTTCAAGACTAGCTCATTTATTTCATTTTTGAGATCTAGACTTGGTGGGAGACAATTATTGGAGAGGATTTTCTATCCAAATTCAAGGGTTAGTAACTTTAACTTGTTTTTTTTTTAAATTTAATTTCCATTGATTTTCATCCTCAACTATAAAATTTCATAAGGTAGAAATACCCTCCCACCATCAATGAATACTCCACAGTGAAAGCACCAATTACCTCAATCGAAATCATAGAAGCATTAAACTCATTTCAACGTTTTAAAGCAATGAAGCAGGACGGATTACATCCTTATTTTTTCCAGCGTTATTAGACTCAAGTTAATCCTCAAATAGCCTCTCTTTGCGAGGAGTTTTTTACCAACCACCAAATTCCATCTGAAATTAACGAAACTTACTTATGCCTTATACCTAAAATACAACAACCCTCACTAATCACTCAATACCGACCAATTAGTCTTTGTAATACCCTTTACAAATTAACTACTAAAATTATAGTCAAACGTCTCAAACCCTTCCTAACTAATATTATCAGTTCTGAGCAATCAGCCTTCTTAACCCATAGAAGAGCCACTGATAATGCCATTATAGTGCAAGAAATTATACACCACTTTAGGAAAACAAAAGGGGCTAAGGCCTCCTTCTTTCGCAAATGAGACTTAGAAAAAGCCTTTGATAAACTAGAATGGGGCTTTATCCATGACACACTTCATTATTCCCTCCTAAGTTTATAAAGCTCATCATGTCTTGCATTACCACTTCATCGATATCTGTTCTAATTAATGGTCAACCAACTACCTTCTTCTCACCATCAAGGGGCATCCGTCAAGGAGACCCCATATCTCCTTACATCTGTATCCTTTGTATGGAGATGCCTTCCAAGAAAATTCATGTGGAGGTAGACTACCTTAACTGGCAACCTATACACCTATCTAGACACAGACCACCAATCTCTCATCTACTCTTCGTCGATAATATTACCCTAACATATAAATTAACCACCAAGAGAATCAATACCATTATTGATACTCTAAACCATTTTACTAATAGGTCAGTTTTAACTATTAATTATACGAAATCAAAAATATTCTTCTCCAACAACACACCCAAGGAAACAGGAGAGAGTGTGACTACTCTCTTCCATATGCATAAAGGTTATTCCTTCAAGAAATATCTTGGTTACCCTATTTTCAATTCCAAACCTACCATCTCCCATTTCCAATTCCTTATTGATAATTTTAAGAATAAATTAGCAGGATGGAAAATAAACCTCCTAACAATGGCATGGCACACTACTTTAATCAAAGCTACTCTTAACTGTTTGCCTAACCACGTCATGCAATTAATCAAAGTACCTCCTAATGTCATCCACATGCTAGAACAATACCAATGCAATTTCCTATGGGGCACCACTACACAGAAACGCAAGTTACATCTAATTAAATGGAACACTATTCAATTGCCTAAGGAGAGTGGAGGGTTTGGTATACATAATCTCACTAATAAAAACAACGATTTATTGGGATCCCTCGCATGGAGACTGTTTCAGTCTCCTTCCTCACAATAGGCTAAGATACTCATCTCCAAATACTTACATACTAATAACACCAAATCAGCATCTTCCAACTGGAAAGCCATCATACAAGGTTGGTCATCATGTCAAATTGGTATCAATGGCACATCGCTAGTGGAAGTTATATCAGGTTCTGGGAGGACCCTTGGTTGGACACTAATTTGATTTTACGGTCACAAATTGAAGGGCCCTTACTCCAATATACTCAATCCTCTACATTATCCCTCTATATAACCGGAAATTCAATAAATATGCAAGACATCCCCTTTGAACTTCCATCCCCTAGAGGATTTATTAGCCAATCACTATATACCTACACCCACGATCCCTACAACATATGACCATATCTACTGGGGTCTCAGTCCTAATGGATTATTTAAGGTTAAATCTCTTTATCAAAAGCTTCACTCAAATGCAACCAATAATTCCTTCAAATGGCTATGGGCAATCCAACTACCCCCAAAGTTAAAACATTTTTTATGGCTTATGTGCCATCATCGTCTACCAACTTCCAGCTATCTCCACCACATCCACGTAACCCAAACTCCACAATGCCACATATGCCATTCCCATGAGAAAATCATAAGCAACATTTTCTTACAATGCCACATGTCCATCCACTTTGGGAAAACTTAGCTATAAACCTGAGTGATGCCAACTTAGATAGATTACATGAGAATACCTCATATAAGCTCTCTCAATTCATCTTACAACCTACCATCCACACTACCCAAGTTCCATCACACATACCCATTCCTTACACTCTATAGAACTTGTGGAAAACAAGGAATCATATTGCTTTTGAAGGAAAATATATAGCCCCTAATCACACCCAAATCGCAATTCAAGCCACGGAATACTTCTACCTAGGCCCTCACACTCACACCAATACCTCCAAAAAATTCCAATACATGTCAAATGGAACCCTTCTAATATTGGCTACTTTAAGCTTAACTGTGACGGTGCATGTAGCCTAACACATCAAAAACAAGGTTTTGGGGGGGGGGGGTGTTTAGAGACCACAATTGTAAATGGTTACTGGGATACACGGGTACACGAACAATGGGGAATCCACACTACATGGGACTTACGGCTTTACAAGAAGGTTTACAACTCGCCATACAAAAAAACTTCGCACCTTTGGAGATCAATGTGGACTCCACTAAGGTAATATCTCTTCCCCACTCTAACAATGCACATTACTTAACATTGTTAAATGAATGCAGGTATCTGCTACATCGACCGGGCTACACACTTACAGAGAGCAAAACCAAGTGGCGGATAGGCTGGCCAAACAAGGGGCAGATCTTCATACGCATGCCCCAACTACTGAATTTTTGGAACCACCATATTTTGTGATACACAAGCTCATGTACGAACAACGGGGAATGTTTGACAAGTGCTACATCAACACTAGCACCCGCAACACAATCCCTCATTTTGTTTAAATAGGTCATCCACCTCTTGTAATATTAATCTTGCTATTGCAGTAGAAGTTGGCACCAGTACTAGCCAATCTTTTTGTAATACTACCCCACATGTGGTTCCTTGTAATATTCCTTAAATTATGAATATGCATCTTGCTTGACAATAAACAAAAGTAGATTTGGGTGGTTTGGAGGCTTATTCTTAAGCGAAGGCGATTTTGGAGCGTTGAGTTTTTCTAGAAAGAGGTAAATATTGTGATTAACCTTGATTTGAGGAAATTAGGTTGCAAGTCTTTATTTTATATGTGCTAAATATGTTGGGACATCCTATATGCGTGGTGACAAGTTTATATACGATTTTCGTGGGTTAAAACACGTAGGTAGAAGTAGTTTTATTCATGTGTTTTTCTCTTATGCTAATTTGACGACTATCCTCCATTTAAATTAAATTTTTTTACACTTAATGGTCAGTAATAAATGTAGTAAAGCATTTTAAAAATTAATAATATACAGTTTTCGAAATATAAAAAATGTAATAGGAGGTAATAAGTATAATAATAACTAATAATATTAGTTCTATAATTAATAGTAATTTAGTCTTGAATATTTATAATTATAGTACTTTAATTAATTAAAATTAGCTTTCACAATTTTATAAACGAGCATTATGATTATATTTTATAGTCTAAATCTAATCACATTAATTAACCAATAATACGTGTGTTAATTACATTTTATTGTATTTTATTGGGATTGAATAAGTCTAATTAATTTAATTATAACTCAAATGGCGATGACATAAATTAAATCCTAAACCACTACCCAAAGAATTAGACCAAAAGCACAGGCCCGACCCCGGTCCGGCAGCCCCATTACCATCCTGATTAGTGATCCACACCATTTTCTCTCAACCAATTGCAAAGTGACATGTCACACCCCACAATCACTCACATAACAAACACAACTCATCTAAGTGATCGATCTAAATCATCAACGGTCCAGAATTAACCCCAATTTCTCCTTAATCTTAAACCCCCAGTGTTTTATCTCAATCCTTGGATAAAGATGATCCATGTCACGACCCCAAATCTAATACCGGCTATGATGGCGCCTGTCGTGGAACTAGGCTAGCCACAATCACATATTTACAGTTTCTTTCCAAAATTTCCAACTCATTTCCCAGATTTCATAAACGTATATAAAATTACTGAATCTATTAAGCAAAACAAACAGTTAAACATTCCAAAACCATCCCCAAAATCCGGAGTCAAAATTTCATGAGCATCTAAGGATAATACCAAAAATTCTATTGTTATAATACAAAACCTCGGAACGAAGAACTAGGTACAACATAGGAAATGGGAAAACAGAGATGATGCGGACGCTGAGCAGCTGCTTCTATGTCCCGACTCCGGCTCCTTACGAAAATAAATGACTAACGCTCGGTACCAGCACCTGTATGTGCACACAGGGGTGTAGGGAGTAATGTGAGTACACCAACTCAGTAGAAATGAAAATAAATCAAGTCTAAGTAATAAGAAACACATAAGATCAAATCGTCAGTTCACAATAAGCACAACATTTCTTTCCAATAGTATATACACACATATATATATATATATATATATATATATATATATATATATATACACATATATATGAAATCAACATGCTTTAAAAGCCAACTCAGTAAAATCTTTTGAAAAATCTATTTTCCAACAATTTCAGAAATAAAATACCTGAAGAGTTTAGTGTAAAATGAAACCATCCCCAAAATCCGGAGTCAAAATGTCATGAGCATCTAAGGATAATACCAAAAATTCTACTATTATAATACAAAACCTTGGAACGAAGAACTAGGTACAACATAAGAAATGGGAAAACAGAGATGCTGCGAACGCTGAGCAGCTGCTTCTATGTCCCGACTCCGGCTCTGCACGAAAATAGATGACTAACGCTTGGTACCAGCACCTGTATGTGCACACAGGGGTGTAGGGAGTAATGTGAGTACGCCAACTCAGTAGAAATGAAAATAAATCAAGTCTAAGCAATAAGAAACACATAAGATCAAATCGTCAGTTCACAATAAGCACAACATTTCTTTCCAATAGTATGTATATATATATATATATATATATATATATATATGAAATCAACATGCTTTAAAAGCCAACTCAGTAAAATCTTTTGAAAAATCTATTTTCCAACAATTTCAGAAATAAAATACCAGAAGAGTTTAGTGTAAAATGAAATAAATCATAAATAGCCCCTCAGGCCAAAACATGAATCATAAATCGCCCCTCGGGCAGAACATCAGTCAACATACCTCACAGTCACTCAGTATCAGCCCCTTGGTCAACCTCACTGTCACTCATGCCTCCCAATCACTCGTCACTCGGCATCGACACTCGCCACTCGCACTCAGTAGGTACCTGCGCTCACTGGGGTTTGTGTACAGACTCCGGAGGGGATCCTTCAGCCCAAGCGCTAATATCAATCCACCTCGTGGCATATCATATCCTCACAATCAGGTCGCCGGTCTCACTCAGTCAGCAACTCTCAAAAGCCCCTCGGGTGTATCAGTAAAACGAGATAGTCGACCCAAAAACATCATTTTATATCTCAAAATAGTGTAAATAAGGCTGAGTTTTGAAATCAGTTAAACATAACATGACTGAGTGTAAATCATAAGTTAACATAATGAGGAAATAGCAGTAAAAAACCCCCAAGGGATCTAAACAAGTCGGCACGAGGCCCCAAATATGTCGTACAACCCAAATATAACAGTAGTTTTAGAACACAATTTAACATATGATTTAGAGTAAAATACGCAGCTCAATAGTTTCCACGGCGACGACCAAGTCCAAATCCACAAATCAGTGCACGACATACACTCGTCATCCGGCGTGTGCGCCACTCTAAAAATAGTGAGAAATACGAAGTCCGGGGTTTCATACCCTCAGGACAAGATTTTTAGCCATTACTTACCTCCACCTGGCTAAAATACTAATCCATTATGCTCTTGCCCCTCGAATGGGCTCCCGATTGCTCCGAATCTAACCAAAACCAGATTAACATCATCAATATACGCTAAATGAACAAGGCTCAATCAAAAACTATCAATTTTAAGCACAATTCTCGAAATGGGCCAAACCCGACCCCTGGACACATGTCTCAGAATTCGATAAAAATTATGACACAAAAATCCTTATCCTTTCCCGAGTCTACACATATAAAATGCATCAAAATCCGACCAAAAACAAACCCTAATTTCCTTAATTACCAGTCTCAATGTTCCAAGCCCTAAGCCCCCAATTTATGCCATTTAATCCACTAATTCCAAGCCTAATCCGTCACATAATAACATAGAATTGAGTTTATAGTCCGAGAAACTTACCTCCACAGAAGACCCTCAAAATCCTCCTTCAAATTGCTCCCAAATTGACTCAACCCGCATGCAAAAATGAAGAAAAATGCCAAAATTTCGCTGAGGCACATATTTATACTTCCTGCCCAGTTAAACCACATATGCGGCCAAAAATCTCGCACCTACGGACCCGCTTCTGCGGTCCCAGGTGTGCACCTGCGAAAAGTCACTTAAAGTCCAAATTGCGCACCTGCGACTTGTTTTCCGCACCCGCGACTCTACAGGTGCGGTCCTACGTCCGCATCTGCGGTCCCTCACTGAGCTGCCCAATTTCCGCATCTGCGGATTCTTTTCCGCTTCTGCGGGCCCGCACCTGCGGCTCCCTATCCGCAGGTGCGGCCACACCAGTAAAATGACACTAGCTGCAGGTTTGCTTAAAATGACACTAGCAGCAGCTTTGCTGAAATTTCCTAAGTCCAAACCTCTATTAACCATCCGAAATCAATCCCGAGCCCCTCGGGGCCCCAAAAAAACATACCAACACATCCCATAACCTCATTCGAACTTAGTCGAACCTTCGAAACACCAAAAACAACGCAAAAACACCAAAATCACATCAAATTCAAGCCTATGAACTTTGAAACTTCTAAATTTCGCCAAGGATGCCGAAACCATCCAAAACACATCCGATTGACCTGAAAATTTGCACACATATCCCAAATGAAATTACGAACCTTCTCCACCTTCCGGATTTCCATTCCGACCCTGATAGTCTATTTTCCCCTGCCGACAGGAAATTGCCAAAAACTAACTTTCGCCAATTCAAGCCTAATTCTACACCGGACATCAAATCTTCATTCTGAGCACACTCCTAAGTCCTAAATAACCGAATGGAGCTATCCGAGCCATAAAATCTACATTCCGAGGTCGTTTACCAATAAGTCAATTAGAGTTGACTTTTCCAACTATTAAGCCAATTTAAGAGACTAAGTTCTGAGTTCTTACCACGACCACTCCGAACCCAAACCAACCGACCCAACACATCAATAATAGGCTAAGAACATATGATAAAGCAGAAATGGGGGAAATGGGGCTAATCTCATGGAACGACCGGCCGGGTCGTTACATTCTCCCCCTCTTAAATAAAAGTCCGTCCTCGAACGGGTCTAGAAACATACCTGGAGTCTCAAATAAGTGAGGATATCTCCTCCGCATATCTCGCTCGATCTCCCAGGTGGCATCCTCCACCGGCTGTCCTCTCCACTGAACCTTCACTGAAGCTATATCCTTAGACCTCATCTTTCTGACCTGACAACCCAAAATAGCCATTGGCTCTACCTCAAATGACATATCACCCTCGAGTTTAACCGTGCTGAAGTCCAAAACATGAGACGAGTCACCAACATACTTCCAGAGCGTCGAAACATGGAACACCGGACGAATACTCGATAAGCTGGGAGGCAAGGTAAGTCTATAGGCCACCTCCCCAATCCTCTGAAGCACCTCAAATGGCACAATGAACCGGGGACTCAGCTTTCCACTCTTCCCGAAACTCATAACACCCTTCATGGGTGACACCTTCAGCAGCACCTTCTCCCCAACCATGAAAGACACATCACGAACCTTCCGATCCACATAACGCTTCTGCCTAGACTGCACCGTGCGAAGCCGCTCCTGAATAAACTTCACCTTACCTAACGCATCCTGAACCAAGTCTGTTCCCAATAGCCTAGCCTCGTCCGGCTCAAACCAACCAACCGGAGATCTGCACCTCCTACCATATAAAGCCTCGTACGGAGCCATTTAGATACTCGACTGGTAACTATTATTATATGCAAACTCCGTGAGTGGCATGAACTGGTCCCATGAACCCCCAAAATCAATGACACAGGCACAAACTCCGACGGCCCGTCGGTCTGAGGATGAAACATTGTGCTCAACTCGACCTGAGTACCTAACTCCCTCTGCACGACCGTCCAAAACTGAGATATGAACTGAGTACCTCTGTCAAAAATGATAGAAACTAGAGCCACACGCAATTGGACAATCTCCCTAATGTAAATCTCAGCTAACTGTTCTGAAGAATAAGTAGTACCAACAGGAATGAAGTGCGCGGACTTGATCAGCCGATCCACAACAACCCATATAACATCAAACCTCCTCGAAGTCCGTGGGAGCCCAACTACAAAGTCTATGGTAATTCGCTCCCACTTCCATTCCGGAATATCTAATCTCTGAAGCAATCCACCCGGTCTCTGGTGCTTACTTGACCTGCTGACAGTTGAGACACCGAGCCACGAACTCAACAATATCCCTCTTCATCCGCCTCCACCAATAATGCTATCTCAGATCCCGATACATCTTTGCGGCACCCGGATGGATGGAATACCGCGAACTATGGGCCTCAGCTAGAATCAAATCTCGAAGTCCATCCACATTGGGCACGCAAATCCGCCCCTGCATTCTCATGACCCCATCATCACCAATATCCCTGGCATCACCGCGATGGACCCTGTCCTGAAGAAGAAGCAAGAGTGGATCATCATATTGGCGTGCTCTAATCTGATCATAAAGAGAAGACCTGAAGGCTACACAAGCCAATACCCGCAGGGGCTCTGATAGATCCAATCTCACCAACTCACCCGCTAAAGCCTGAACATCAAGTGCTAAAGGTCGCTCTGCTGCTGGAAGGTAGGCTAGACTCCCCAAACTCTCCGCTCTGTGACTCAGGGCATCGGCCACTACATTGGCCTTCCCCGGATGATACAGAATGCTGAGGTCATAATCCTTGAGAAGCTCCAACCATCTCTTCTGACGCAAATTCAGATCCTTCTTCTTAAGAAGATGCTGCAAACTACGGTGATCAGTGAAAATCTCACAATGCACTCCATACAAATAATGACGCCAAATATTCAAGGCGGGGACAATAGCTGCTAGCTCAAAATCGTGCACTGGATAATTCTTTTCGTGCACCTTCAACTGTCTGGATACGTAGGCAATCACCCTACCGTTCTGCATGAAAACCTCTCCAAGTCCAACTCTCGAGGCGTCACAGTAAACTATATAAGAACCTGAACCCGTAGGCGAAACCAACACCGGAGCTGTAGTCAAAGATGACTTGAGCTTCTGAAAGCTCTCCTCACACTCCTCAGTCCACCTGAACTGAGCACCCTTCTGGGTCATCCTGGTCATAGGTGCTGCAATAGATGAAAATCACTCAACTAAACGACGATAGTACCCTGCCAAACCAAGAAAACTACGAATCTCGGTAGCTGATGACGGTCTAGGCCAGCTCTGCACTGCCTCTATCTTCTTTGGGTCAACCTGAATACCCCCACTGGACACCATGTTCCCCAAGAATTCTACTGAATCAAGACAGAACTCACACTTCGAAAATTTTGCATACAACTTCTTCTCTTCAAGGTGTGAAGCGCAATTCTCAAATGCTGCTCATGATCCTCCCGAGATCGGGAATACACCAAGATATCGTCAATAAACACGATGAAAAAAGAATCGAGATAAGGACGGAAGACACTGTGCATCAACTGCATAAAGGCTGCTGGGGCATTGGTCAGCCGGAATAACATAACCAGAAACTCATAATGACCATATCTAGTCCTGAAAGCAGTCTTCGGGATGTCGGGTCCTCAAATCTTCAACTGATGATAGACAAAACATAAGTCAATGTTGGTAAACACCTTGGCACCCTGCAACTGATGAAACAAGTTATCTATACGAGGCAAGGGACATCAGTTCTTCACTGTAACCCTGTTCAGCTGCCGATAATCAATACACATACGCATAGAACTATCCTTCTTCTTCAGAAACAACACCAGAGCTCCCCAAGGAGACACACTAGGCCGAATGAACCCCTTATCTAGGAGTTCCTGAAGCTTCTCCTTTAATTCCTTTAGCTCCGATGGCACCATACGATAAGGTGGGATAGAAATAGGCTGAGTGCCGGGAACCAGGTCAATACCAAAGTCAATGTCTCTATCGGGTGGCATGCCTGGCAGGTCTGCAGGAAACACGTCCGAAAAGTCACGGACCACAGTAACCGAATCAATAGCAGGAGTCTCACCACTGACATCCCTCACGGAAGCCAAATAGTATAAACACCCCTTCCCAACCATACACTGGGCCTTCAGGTAGGAAATCACCCTACTAGGCACATACTCAGAAGAATCTCTCCACTCAACCCTCGAACGTCCTGGCATATCTATGGTCACGGTCTTAGCGTGACAATCAAGAACACCATGACAAGGAGATAGACAATCCATGCCAAATATTACGTCAAAATCAAACATGCTAAGTAATAATAGGTCCACTCGGGTCTCCAGACCCCCAATAGATGTCACACATGACCGATGCACACGATCCACAACAATAGTATCGCCCACCAGAGTCGACACATGAACTGATGTAACTAGAGACTCACGGGGCATATCCAGAAAATAGGCAAAATATGATGAAACATAGGAATATGTAGAACCAGGGTAAAATAAAGCCAAAGCATCTCGGCGACAGACTGAGACAATACCTGCGATCACTGCATCAGAGGCCATAGTATCTGGCCTGGCTGGAAATGCATACATACGGGCCTAACCTCCACCTGCTCGACCTTCCCCTCTAGGACGGCCCTGGCAGTCTGGCCCCCACCCTTAGCTGTTTGGGCAGGTGGTGAAGTAATTAGAGCCGAAGTCGAGGGATGGCCCCTCTGCTGAGAAGAACCACCAGAACGACAGGGACACTGCCTCCATATGTGACCAAATCCGCACTCAAAACAACTCCCTGGAGCTGGAGACGGGGACTGATAGATACCCCTGGCACCATAATTGCCACCAAAACTTTGAACTGGTGGTGCTCGAGCTGCACTCTATGGTGGGAGGGCACCGAATGAAGAACGGCATGTCTGAGAACTACGGGGACCATGCCCCGAAGATGCACCACTATAAGCTGGGTGAACTGACTGAGGAGGCCTGAATGAACGACCTCTACCATGCTGACGCTTTCCTTTGGAAGCAGCACCACTAGAACCACCGATCCATGAGGCCTCTTGGCCTCCCTCTCTTCACACTCCTGGCGGCGAACTGACTCAATATCTCGAGCAATATAAACAACCTTCTCCAAGGTAGCACCTGATACCCTCTCCCGGGTCATGAAAAGGAGGAGCTGATAAGTGAGGCCATCCACGAACCTCCTAATCCTCTCCCTATCAGTAGGGACCAACTCGGTGGCATGGCGATCCAACTCTAGAAACCGCATCTCATACTGTCTCACTGATAGCTCCCCCTGACGCAGCTGCTCAAAATGTTGGCGCTGCTCCTCCTTGTGAGACTGGGTTATATATTTCTCCAAGAAGATAGTGGAGAACTGCTTTCAGGTGAGGGGTGCTGAACCAACAGACCTACGCCTCTTAAAGGACTCCCACCAAGTGAAAGCAGCACCAAAAAAGTGAAAAGTAGCAAACGAGACCCCACTGGTCTCCAGAATCCCAACAGTACGAAGCATCCTCTGACACTTATCCAGAAAACCCTGGGCATTTCCGCCCTCAGCACCACTGAATTTCGGAGGCTGAAGTCTACTAAATTTTTCTAGCCTACGCTGCTCATCATCTAGCATAGCTGGAACCACTAAGTCCTGAACTGCAGCAACCGGCTGGGCTGGAACTGCCCCCGGTGTCTGAAGGCCCTGAGTAACCTGCTCAAGTGTCCAAGCAACTGGAGTCTGACTGCCTCCTCCGGCCTGAGAAGTAGCGGCAATTGCCTGAGCAAGGGTGGTACATATAGTCAAGATCTGAGCCAAGTTCTCTTGAAGACCCGGATAACAATAGGCACTGCCGGTGCCTGAGCCTGTCTCGTTGGACCATCTGCGGCGGGAACCTGATCCTGAATAGTAGGGGGATCAACTGGTACTGCCCTGGCCGGTCCCCTACCTCCACCACGGCCTCGACCGCGGTCTCGAGCTCTCGCTGGTTTAGCTAGTGGCTGATCTCCCTAATCAGTAGCGTGAGTCTCACCATCTGTGAGGGAATGAAACAACAAGAGTTTAGATTTCCCGAATCAACAAAATGGCACTACAGAACTCAAGAAAAAATGAGATTGTTCCTAAGGGTTTTGCATCCTCTCGAAGATAAGTACAGACGTTTGCGTACCGATCCGCAAGACTTTACTAAACTTGCTCATGACCGTTGAGTCCTATGTAACCTAGGCTCTGATACCAATTTGTCACGACCCGAAATCCTAAACCGGTTGTGATGGCACCTATCGTGGAACTAGGCTAGCCAACGATCACATATTTGTAGGTTCTTTCGGAAATTTCCAACTCATATCCCACATTTCATAAATGTATATAATGTTACTGAATCTATTAAGCAAAACAAACAATTAAACAGTCCAAAACCATCCCCAAGATCCGGAGTCAACATGTCATGAGCATCTAAGGATAATACCAAAAATTCTACTATTATAATACAAAACCTCGGAACGAAGAACTAGGTACAACATAAGAAAGGGGAAAACAGAGATGCTGCAGACGCTGAACAGCTACCTCTATGTCCCGACTCCGGCTCCGCACGAAAATAGATGACTAACACTCGGTACCAGCACCTGTATCTGCATACAGGGGTGCAGAGAGTAATGTGAGTACGCCAACTCAGTAGTAATGAAAATAAATCTAGTCTAAGCAGTAAGAAACACATAAGATCAAATCATCAGTTCAGAATAAGCACAACCTTTCTTCCAATAGTATGTATATATATATATATGAAATCAACATGCTTTAAAAGCCAACTTCAGTAAAATCCTTTGAAAAATGTGTTTTCCAACAATTTAAGAAATAAAATACATGAAGAGTTTAGTGTAAAATGATATAAATCATAAATAGCCCCTCGGGCCAAAACATGAATCATAAATCGCCCCTCGGGAAGAACATCACTCGGCATACCTCATAGTCACTCAGTATCAGCCCCTCGGGCAACCTCACTGTCACTCATGCCTCCCAATCACTCATCACTTGGCACTCGCACTCAGTAGGTACCTGTACTCACTGGGGTGTGTACAGACTCTGGAGGGGCTCCGTCAGCCCAAGCGCTAATATCTCGGCCTCACTCAGTCAGCAACTCTCAAGAGCCCCTCGAGCGTATCAGTAAAACGGGTTACTCGACCCAAAAACATCATTTTATATCTCAAAATAGTGTAAATAAGCCTGAGTTTCGAAATGAGTTAAACATAACACGACTGAGTGTAAATCATAAGTCAACATAGTGAGGAAGTAGTAGTAAAAAGCCCCCAATGGGTCTAAAAAAGTCGGCACGAGGCCCCAAATATGGCTTACAGCCCAAATATAGCAGTAGTTTTAGAACATTATTTAACATATGATTTAGAGAAAAATACGTAGCTCAATAGTTTCCACGGAGAGGACCAAGTCCGAATCCAAAAGTCAGTGCACGCCATACACTCGTCATCCGGCATGTGCGCCACTCTAAAAATAGTGAGAAATACGAAGTCCGGGGTTTCATACCCTCATGACAAGATTTATAGCCATTACTTACCTCCACCCGGCCAAAATACTAATCCATGATGCTCTTGCCCAACGAATCGGCTTCCGATTGCTCCGAATCTAACCAAAACCAGATTAACATCATCAATATACGCTAAATGAACAAGGCTCAATAAAAAAATATCAATTTAAGCACAATTCCCGAAATTGGCCAAACCCGAGACACGGGCCCACGTCTTGGAATTCGATAAAAATCACGTCACAAGAATCCTTATCCTTTCCCGAGTCTATACATATAAAATGTATCAAAATCCGACCACAAACAAACCCTAATTTCCTTAATTACAAGTCTCAATTTCCCAAGCCCTAAGCCCCCAATTTATGCCATTTAATCCACTAATTCAAGCCTAATCCATCAGATAATAACATAGAATCGAGTTTATAGTCCGAGAAACTTACCTCCACAGAAGACCCTCGAAATCCTCCTTCAAATTGCTCCCAAATTGACTCAACCCTTATGCAAAAATGAAGAAAAATGCCAAAATTTTGCGGAGGCACATATTTATACTTCTTGCCTAGTTAAACCGCACATGCGGCCAAAAATCTCGCACCTGCGGACCCGCTCCTGCGGTTCCAAGTGCGCACCTGCAAAAAGTCACTTAAAGTACAAATTCCGCACCTGCGACTCCGCAGGTGCGGTCCCACATCCGCATCTGTTGTCCCTCACTGAGCTGCCCAATTTCCGCATCTCCGGGCCCGCACCTGCGGCTCCCCATCTGTAGGTGCGGACACCAGTAAAATGACACTAGCAGCAGCTTTGCTGCAATTTCCTAAGTCCAAGCCTCCGTTAACCATCCGAAATCAATCTCGAGCCCTTCAGGGCCCCAACCAAACATACCAACACATCCCATAACCTCATTCGAACTTAGTCGAGCCTTCGAAAAACCAAAAACAACGCAAAAATACCAAAATGACATCAAATTCAATTCTATGAACTTTGAAACTTCTAAATTTTGCCAAGGATGCCGAAACCACCCAAAACACATCCGATTGACCTAAAAATTTGCACACATATTCAGAATGACATTACAAACGTGATCCAACTTCCGTAATTTCATTCCGACCCCGATAGCCTATTTTTCCCTACCGACCCGAAATCGACAAAAACTAACTTTCGCCAATTGAAGCCTAATTCTACACCAGACATCAAAACTTCATTTCAAGCACAATCCTAAGTCCCAAATCACCTAACGGAGCTATCCGAGCCATAAAATCTATATTCCGGGGCCGTTTACAAATAAGTCAACTCTCATTTGACTTTTTCAACTATTAAGCCAATTTAAGAGACTAAGTGTCTCAGTTCTCACCACGACCACTCCGAACCCGAACCAATCGACCCAACACATCAATAATAGGCTAAAAAACATATGATAAAGAGAAAATGGGGGAAACGTGGTTAATCTTATGGAACGACTGGCCGGGTCGTTACAATCCAACAACTCCCATTTTATCCGAATTAAACCCTTTTCACCTTTTTATCTCCAAAAATTCTGAGCCGTTGATCAAAATGATCTAACGACTCCTATGTCATCTCCCATTTTAATTGACCAACCCCTCCCTAAATCCTAATCATTTCTTTGAAGGCCACCCGCTTCACTTTCCCCTTCCTCTCTCTTTTCTCTCTTGTTCTCATAGCCATCAATCTCTGAAACCTAGAAGGAAATTGTGCAAGGTCACTCAAAATGACTGAAATGTTCATCCTGTCTCTCTTCCAACCGTGAATCTCACTGGTATTTCCTTTTCTCCACACCCGATTTTGATTCCAACTCCCAAAAGCCTAGACCAAAATGTGCAAGGTAAGGATATAATCATTTCGTCCTCTACTCGTTCAAATCGATATGTGCAAGTTATAGATTCATGTGAATCTTGATCATATTATTATGATTCTTAGTCCAGAGGTCAAACGCAGTGACATCTGGATATGGCTTCGACCGATGTTCCATCTGGCCTCAACGACTAATTCCTCCATCATTTCGAGCCGGTAAAACTCTTCTCCTGATTTCCCCCTCTATTTTCCCCCTTTTTTCTCTCATCAGCATTAAATTGGCATCTTCTACAAAGTTCTTTCAAACTTAAATGAACCCTAAGGCTCTAATGGCTATTATAAATAGAGACTCTAATGCTCTCGCCAAACACGGACACACAGATAAATACAACAACCTACCTTAAGAATCATAGCAAATGTCCTTCGCGTAAAATACTCTAAAAGTTCTTCACTGATTTCTTTCTTTCTTTCATTTTGTTCGAGTTAAACTAATGCATATTGTGAGCTCTGGTCCCTGAACGGCTAGCAATCACTTCTTGGTTTGTTGCTCCGAAGAAGATCAGTAGACCCTGATCCCCCCCTAATTATTTAGTAATTTCATGTATAATAATATAGTTCTGTTTATTTGATGTTTCTGCTATTTTTTATAATGTTCGTCAGTAAACATGTGACTTTCTGTCGTATTCTGCTCTTTGTGTTATTCTTGTATTAATCAAATGATGCCTCCTAGTAGCTATGTTTACCCTGTGTTGTTGTTAAATCGATACCTCCTGATGGTCGTTGAATTCTATTTTCCATGCTTAAGTAATTGAAATGATTTTGCGCTTACATTATCGTTATCCTTATGGACAGTTCTGTTAACTCCTCTTGGTTGAGTTAAACTATGTGTTAGTATCTTTATGTGGCCTATACTACTGCATTGGTTGAGTAATACGTACCGATTTCTATACTTATGCCCATATTTATCATGTTGAATGATGCCCCTAAACCTTTTTCATGCCATCCTATTTAACTAACTGAAATGACCCCATGCCTATAGTGTTATGTTGCTTTGGTTTAGTCCATTGAATGATTCTCATTAATAGTCTTGTTCATCCTATCATGTTGATCTACTTGCTTAACTAGGTGACTATAGTTGACAGTTTTTCTCATTATACTATGTTGTTTTGTACCGCTAAGGCAGAATGGCTCATGTGTGCTTACCATGATAACTTGAATAAAAGGAAACTGTGTGGTAAACTTTATCGGCATTACTTACTCTAAAGTTCAATAATAAACCAACTTACCTGCCTAAAATTATAACTTTCTATCACCTGCCTGTCTTGCCTTGGCCAACTGTAAAATGAGTGTTTTTCCTTGTTTTCTCATGATCACTTGGTAACACTATCTAGATGGTTCTCACTTATGAACTTGAGTACTACTAGTCTTGATAACTTGAATATTTTGATGGAATGTTGTTAATTTTCAAATGTGCATTATCATGATCAGCTGTCATGTCTATTAGATTTAAATGAGACTAAAGTTAACCTTCCTATTCATGCTAATGTCTCTGTTGTTCCAATTGATTAGTATTTCCCCTTGGGAATTCTGAGTAAGGCATTATCACAGCTGTTTAATGTAGTAAAGTTCCAACCATGTGCCTATTTTCTTGTTGTGGAGAGAACTATTCTGAATGCTGTTATAATGTTCTATTACCTGCTATAATAATTTGGACCTACTTAAGAGAAATTCTGATGTACTTGATCTTTGATGAAGTTAGTGAATTAGTGCAATGTGTTTGTCAACTACTTGATGCCTTAAACTACTTGGAATGACTGTCCCGAAACTGGAATCTTTTGAAACGTGACTGTTAATCTTAAGTTTTTAGTGCTTTTGTCAGATTGAACCTTCTGAAATATGGTGTAACAACCGACCGGTCGTTTTGAGCATTTGCACTTTTCTCGGTAGTTTGAGGCCGTGAGTAGATCTATATAATGTATTATGACTTATGTGAATCGTCGGTTTTTGGTTCCAGGTTATTCCGAATCGGTTTGGAAGAATGAGTTTATTATTGAAGCTTTAAGTTGAAAGAGTTGACAAAGTTTGACTTTTCGAGAATTTGACCCAGAATGGAGTTTTGACGATTTCGTTAGGTTCGGATGGCGATTTTGGACTCAGGTGTATGGTCGGATTTGCATTTGGATGTTTCTAGAAGGTTTCAACACAAGTTGGCAAAAAATTGGGAATTTGAAGGTTTGAAAGTTCATAAGTTTGACCGGAAGTTGACTTTGAGGATATCGGATTGTGGGTATGGGAATCGGAATATCTTCTTCATGTCATGTTGGACTTGTTTGCAAATCTTGGGTTCATTCTGGGATGATTTGATACGTTTCGGCGCGCGTTTTGGAAATGGGAAGTTCAAAGTTCATAGATTTTGAGTTGAGGTGTGATTGGTTGTTTCAATGTTTTTATGTGTGTTTTGAAGCCCCGAGTAGGTTCGTGTTATGTTATGTGACTTGTTGGCATGTTTGGACAGGGTCCGAAGGGCTCGGGTGGGTATCTGGCGAGGTTCAGAGCATTTTGTAGATTTCTGCTAAGGCTAGTGGTTGCTGGTTCTGATGTGACCGCACCTGCGGTTGGTTTTTGCAAGTGCGATGGCCGCAGAAGCGAATAAGGGGTCGTAGAAGTTAAAATGGTGTTGGGTGAGGAAGTCAACAGAAGGGGAGGCTTGGGCGCATATGAGGATGCGGAGGTGCGGGGCGAAGGAACGCAGGGGCGAGATATTTCGCAGGTGCAGATGATGGCTCGCACCTACGAGGTTGCAGAAGAGGATATGATGTCCGTAGGTGCGAGGGTCGAGTCCTCAGTTGATTCCGTAGAAGCGACGCCACAGAAGCGGCTAATGTGTCGCAGGTGCGGAAGCACTGGCAGAGGATATAAAATTGAGGGTTTTGGTCTTTTTTCATATTTCGAGATGTGGGACTCGGATTGGGGCGATTATTGGAGCAAATTTCATCACAAGGACTGGGGTAAGTGTTCTCTACTCGGTTGTCACGACCCCAAATCTAAACTGGCCGTGATGGCGTCTATCGTGATACTAGGCTAGCCAATTTACTGAAAATAATAAAATAATTTTCCATTTAATACATCAAATATCCGATTTTTTATCATAATAATTCTGTTTCTTAAGCATTTCAAAACAATAAAAATGCTTAGAACATCTAAACACAGTCCCGACATCTGGAGTCAACAAGTCTGAGAAATAAAGTAAAATGACAGAGTAGGAAGGAGAAAGAATAGGCTGCGGACTCCGAGCAACTACCTCACAATCTCCGAACAATGCTCTAAATGGGGTAGCTCAACCATCGCTCTGCCCCGGTACCTGAATCTGCACACAAGGAGCAGGGAGTAACGTGAGTACGCCAACTCAGTAAGTAACCAAAGTATCTAAAAGCTTGAGTGCAGTGACGAGCATTTAAACTTTATAGTTTCATAAAATATAAGTACCAGTAAAGGTAATAGATCAAGTCAAGAGTCCACATTTACCAAAGCTTTCACAAAACTCCAGTTTTTCCGTTTTAAACTTGTATAAAACATTAGTCAGCATTTATCAAAGAGGCTAGGTGTAAAGAAAAGTGAAAAAAGTAGTTTCATAAAATATCAGCCACTCGGGCATAGTGTCGCTCACAATAAAGCCTCTCGGGCAAACCTTTTAGTCACTCGTGACTCTACTCTCATAAGTCAATGCTCAGACTTAGCACTCTCACTCATCAGGTACCATGTAACAACTGTCGCGGCGTGCAGCCCGATCCATATAATAGTCGACTACGCTCATTAAGGGTGTACAGACTCCTGGAGCGGCTCCTTCAGCCCAAGAACTATATCGCTGCGGCGTGCAGCCCGACCCATATATAATGTGTATTTCTACGACATGCAGCCCGATCCATATATATATATATATAACCCGATCCACATATATAATATATATTGCTGCGGCGTGCATCCCGATCCATATGTAATATATAACATATATATTGCTGCGGCGTGCAGTCCGATCCATAATTATCCTCACATACTCGGTGCTCGGCCTCACTCAGTCATCCTCACAAGCCACTCGGGCAATTCATCTTAACTCACGGGACTCAGCTCGAAATACTTCTCCGAGTTTCAAAACAGTGTGATAACAGTGAAAATAACAAGAAGTGGTAAACATGACCGAGTTCACAGATGTTCTATCAGGATAGTGTAAGAATAGTGTAAAAGTACCTTTGAGGTCTAAACAGTTCGGCACGAGGACCTAAACATGGCTCACAGCCCATAAACAAGTATAAATTTCTAATGTACAAGATGTCGTAAGGTTTCAAATTGAATACGCGGCTTAATAGTCGCTACGGGACAGATCAAGTCACAATCCCTATCGGTGCACGCCCACACGCTTGTCACCTAGCATGCCCGTCACCTCATCTACCAAAACAATATAAAATACTGGGGTTTCACACCCTCAGGTTTAGAGTTACAATACCTCAAAACAACACAAAAGCTACTCCGCGATGCTCTTTCCCCCCGATCGGCTCCCGAATGCTCCGAGTCTATCACAAATCAGATCAATAACATCAAAATATGCTAGGGAAATGAACCCCAATCGAAAACTATCAAAATTAGGCACAATTCCCGAAATTGGCCAAATTCGGCCCCGGGCCCTCGTCTCAGAATTCGATAAAAATCACAAAACTAGAATCCTCATTCTCTCCTAAGTCTACCCATGCCAAATTTACCAAAATCGGACCTCAATTGCCCACTCAAACATCAAAAGAAATTTCCAATTGTTTCCTTCAATTTTTCCCTAATTACCACTTTAATTCCTCAAATTACATGGTAAATATCAAGACTAAATCATGGAATTAACCCAAATATGAATGAAGAATACTTACCCCAATAACTCCACTGAAAATTCCTTTAAATTTCACCTTCTCCCGAGCTCTCTAATGGATTTTTAAAATTATGGACTAAACCCTCGTTTTGATGTTTAAATGATTATGCCTAGCTGCCCTTCCTTAGTGCGTTCGCGTCTAGCTCTATGCGCTGGCATAGAGCAATTACATCACATCAGTGCCACTCCATGTCCATCTACACGAATGCAAGGGTCTCCATGCGAACGCAGTGACCAAGACTGCTCACACTATGCGATCGCACTCCTACATTTGCGATCGCAATTCATAAAATCCTCCTAGGCTCAACTTACTCTATGCGATCGCGGATGAACTCACGCGATCGCGATGAACAAACCACTCCTACTAAAACACCAGAAAACCAGCAATCTCCCAAAGACCAAAAGTGCTCGTTTGAGCATCCGAAATACACCCGAGGCCCCCGAGACCTCAACCCAACCTACCAACATATCCCATAACATCATTCAAACTTAGTCGAACCCTTGAAACACCAAAAAGTACGCAAAAACACTGAAATCACATCATATTCAAGCTTATGAACTTTCAAATTTCTAAATTCCACCCGCGATGCCGAAACCATCCAAAACACCTCCGATTGATCTGAAAATTTGCACACATATCCAAAATGACATTACGAACCTGTTCCAACTTTCGGAATTCCATTCCGACCCTGATAGCCCATTTTCCACTACCGACCAGAAATCACCAAAAACTAAGTTTTGCCAATTCAAGCCTAATTCTACACCGGATATCAAAACCACATTCCGAACACACTCCTAAGTTTCAAATAACCTAACGAAGCTATCCGAAACATAAAATCTACATTTCGAGGTCGTTTACCAATAAGTCAAGTTTTGGTTGTCTTTTCCACTATTGAACTAAGTTAAGAGACTAAGTGTGTCATTTCTCACCACGACCACTTCGAACCCGAACCAACCAACCCCACAAAACACAAGATCTGAACCACACAAAGTGAAAGCGGACATAGGGGAAACGACGCTAAACTGTCGGAGCGACAGGTCGGGTCGTTACATCCTCCCCCACTTAAAGATACATTCGTCCTCGAACGTGCCAAGAGTTGTTTTCCAACACCATCAAACTTCCGCTTAACCTCGCCATGCACATACCCGGGGGTGATCTCACGTCACCCTATCCCATATAGGTCCAATAGCATAACACAATTGAAATTTCGAAATCCAATCCTGACCCATAAACCATAGAACCAAATTCCCCCTTCTGAAATAATATACACGATCAAAATTCCACGACTATAAACTGCAAGTCTCAGCATGGTGGATCAAGCCATATCCGTAGCCAAGATTCAGTCACACAATATACCGCATGACTCAAACACTCGTGGAGATAACTCCTAATCACAATAGCTTCTCAATACACCCCAATATCGGTACATAACCTCTTATCAAGAAATGCCTCGCTCTAACACTTTCATATACTGCCGAGGAGAAAAGAAACACGTAGAAACTAGCAACCATTCATCCGATCAGTCAGACATGAAGCTCCCCCTTCCCAAACTGGAATTATAGCAGATCTCTAAGTCGACTCCCGATATTTATCCTTCCAACTATGCTGTAGACAATTCTGACAATATTCATTGTAGGTCCAATGACCTCTTCTCATCCAACACGACCAATATGATGACATGACACATCGATACAATTCGAAGCCAGAACATGTGCAACTCATGCACTCAATAGAAACATCCCAATGTAATCAAATTATATAAAAGATTCACACAAGAGGACTATCCTGCCATTAACAATTATCATCACAACATCATGCTAAAATCCTGGCACACATCGTAAAAATCAAAACACACGAATCCAATACCAAAGGTCATACCCCTACATAACTCCTCTACACTACGCGATCTTATCCAAACGCTGGTCCACATGAAATATTTCAAGCCACCTTGCCCAAAATCCACAACCATGCGTATTTCATCACCAAGTACTCAAAGTGCATTGCCATAACCATGGGGGATCACACGATACCATGCCACACGAATCAGAAAGAACATAACCAATACGTCTCAACCTCACAATACCCAATTACCTACCTTACTCAGATCCCGCTACAAGGCCCAAATAAGTTTGCACCATAAGTGCATATTACTAACAATCACCACGCCTCGCAACACCGAAGGGTAACTCATAGCTCACCAAAATATGAATAAACTCAATGACAATCGGATGGTACATCCCTCAACAATAGCAATTTAGAGTCAGCAATTCCGACCTGGTGCAGAACACACACTCATACGGACCTACCAACAACCCTGAATCAACTCTGGTCACCGACAACAGATAGATAACTCACCAAAAAGTTCACAATGACTGAATCAGGGTACATACTAACATCCGACTAGCTTTTCTCGCATCTTCACAGTTCACTACCACAACTCTCAGTCTCGAAGTCACGAAGCGCACCAATTACCATATTTGATCTCAACTCCACCGCACAAATACATAACACGTCTCAAATACTCAATCATTCCATGAGGGATACCCCTATAATTATTCCGTGTCACCAAGCAACCTTGAATATCAACAGTCGATCCAACAAGAGAGCGTCGCAATACCAATGAAGCACCTTAAACTCCACATATTGACTCTTCAGGAATGTATACCCTCATCAAGCCACCCAACAATGCTATCATCTACCTAGCCATCTAAAACTGCAAATGCTGCCTAAGAAATTTGACCTCCCTTCCAGAACTGAACCGTGACCTCACATATGAAAATCTCGACTCTACACAACGTGCCGCATACACCATGCCATCCTATGATAAATATGGGAACTTCATAACCCCTTCCGAGCCATAAGCAACTAGGTGCCCAACTAGCCAAGAACTTTCCATTTGACCCAATTTAGAAGCAAAATCACTATACATCACTTGCACCTAACGCCAGTAGAAAATATACATGTCTAACCGGTAGAAAACTATCAAGAACTATCCGAATCCCATTGGTACAACACCAAACTGTCAGGACTGAATCCTTCTAACTCAACCAAGCTACGCAGGCCACCAAAAATCCAAGAGCATTGCTAAGAAACACCAGTAAAAATTCATTACCTCATGAACACCCAAAGAAATAATCGTATCCATTACCATGCCGATCCGACCTACTACCAAGTTGTCCTATTTATCCAAGTTCCTTCTGAATTACCTTCGAATTGATGATCCTCCTTTCCATAATACCGAAATTCTCAACCCAGACTTACCACAAGCGACCTAAGCATAAAACTATATCGCCTGAGGCTCATAAGACGCTAAATACTCTCTCAAATATCCTCAAAAGTACCACATTCAAAATACTTACCCTGAAGAGACTTCCTGCGAATCTAAGGCCATCATCTTCACCTTCCGGATACTGATATGCAGAATCCATGATAAGGTAGAAATGCCACAGGTCTTGACACCTTCCAACGTAAAACTCAATTACATTAACCAATTAGACAGAATCGGCCTGACCCCATTTTCACACTAACATACTAGGAAAGTAATCCACACACTTGAAGCAACAAGAAAATTCATACACTGCACACACTACACCTTTTACAATCACCACCCAATCATTCAATAGAACCCATTTACCCAATAGAGTACATTACGACCTATATCGAAGAATTTTCCATTACTCGAGTCATTCCCAGACTCCACCTCTGCATGTCATAACTGATCCACCAATATACCTCGAACTGAAACCAATAAAACACATAATCGTGAAATAAACTTATCATTAATAGACTCCCCCACTTGGCGTAAAGCCAACGATCAAGATAAACAATAACACACAATGCCCATAATAACACAACCCATCTAACAACTCAAGTCATATGGAAATATCGCATTCATCATTGTAATAGTCATGCCAACTTCCACAAGCGATCTAAACTCAAATTACAACATATATCATCTATTGGTAGAAGAGAACTTACTACAGAACAACATAAGGATCACACACCCCAGGACAACCCGCAGGGGATACCCCTACCGACTTAGCCTCAAACTGAGATCTCTCTATACACTTCCGAAGACCATAACTATCACACAATCACTACACCCTTCTGCATCTAAACACAAACATTGTCTACCCTCGAGGCATCACAATATGCGGTATAAGAACCTGAAGCTGATGGCAGAACTAATACTGGAGCGGTGGTCAAAGAAATCTTGAGCTTCTGGAAGCTCTACCCAGACTGGTCTGACCACATGGATACCCTTACTAGACACCACGTGTCCCAAGAATTCTATTGAACCGAGCCAACATTCACACTTGAAGAACTTTGCATAGAGCTTCTCCTCCCTGAATCCTTATAATGCCATCCTCAAACACTAAGTAAGCTACCCCTGGCTACGTGTATACGCCAGGATGCCATCAACAAACACCATAACAAAGGAGTGCTAATACGGCTGGAATACACCGTTAATCAAATACATGAATGCCACTAGGGCAATGATCAACCCAAAAGATACCACCAGGAACTCATAACCAAAAACATCCGCTTCACTTCACAACTAAATAACATGAGAGGTCTTCCATTACACTCACAACTCGAAGCCATATACCAAACCGATATAGAAATAAAACACTCAATAGTTCTTGCCATATTTCTAGCCAGTCCTTCTGTCACAAATCAGCAGTCTGAACACATCTAACCATCAAATCACACTCACCACATGGACATCCAGTCACAAGGTCCTGTCAATAAGGACACCAAGGGACATATAAGTCCCCAAATGCACGGCACACACAATCGAAATCATAACACTCAAGCCACAGAATGAATCCGGCCTCAAGTCTTCTGACTGGCCCATTACCAAAATGCCAAAATCACATATCATCCATGGAAGTCACAAGCCGTCGATGCACAACTAATACCAAGCGCTCTCATGCGCGTTCGAATACATGGAAGGAATTCAAGAGTTACGCTCTTGGCTGAATAAAATGGATACGCACGACAAGAATTTCAAGAATGTGATATTTTTCCTAAGGGTTCTGCAGCCTCTCGAAGATAAGTACAGACGTCTCCGTATCGATCCGCAAGACTCTACTAAAATTGCTCATGCCCGGTGAGCCTTATGTAACCTAGCGATCTGATACCAACTTGTCACGATCCCAAATCTAAACTGGTCGTGATGGCGCCTATCGTGATACTAGGCTAGCCAATTTACTGAAAATAATAAAATGATTTTCCATTTAATACATCAAATATCCATTTTTTTTTCATAATAATGTTGTTTCTTAAGCATTTCAAAACAATAAAAATGACTAGAACATCTAAACACAGTCCCAACATCTGGAGTCAACCGTCATGAGCATCTAAGAAGTGATACAGTCAAATACAAATCCTCTACTAAACAAGCCTTGGAAATAAAGTAAAATGACAGAGTAGGAAGAAGAAAGAATAGGCAGCGGACGCCGAGCAACTGCCTCACAATCTCCGAACAATGTTCCAAATGGGGTAGCTCAGCTATCGCTCTTGCCCGGTACCTGAATCTGCACACAAGGTGTAGGAAGTAACGTGAGTACGCCAACCCAGTACGTAACCAAAGTATCTAAAAACTTGACTGCAGTGACGAGCATTTAAACTTTATAGTTTCATAAAATATAAGTACCAGTAAAGGTAACAGATCAAGTCAAGAGTCCACATTTACCAAAGCTTTCACAAAACTCCAGTTTTTCGTTTTAAACTTGTATAAAACATTAGCCAACATTTATCAAAGAGGCTCAGTGTAAAGAAAAGTGAAAACAATAGTTTCATAAAATATCACCCACTCGAGCACAGTGTCGCTCACAATAAAGCCTCTCGGGCATGCCTCTTCGTCACTCGTGACTCTACTCTCATAAGTCAATGCTCAGACTCAGCACTCTCACTCACCAGGTACCATGTAACAACTGCTGCGACGTGCAGCCCGATCCAATACTTGTATATATATATATATATATATTATTGCGGCGTGCAACCCGATCCATATAACATACACCAGCGTGCATCCCGATCCATATAATAGTTTACTGCGCTCGTTGGGGGTGTACAAATTCCTGGAGGGGCTCCTTCAGCCCAAGCGCTATATCGCAGCGGCGTGCATCCCGATTCAATATATATATTGATGCGGCGTAAAACCCCATATATAATGTATATTGCTGCGACGTGCTGCCCGATCCATATATAATATATATATATATTGCTGCGGCGTGCAGACCGATCCATATATATAATATATATTGCTGCGGCGTGCCGCCCGATCCATATGTAATATATAACATATATATTGCTGCGGCATGCAGCCCGATCCATCACTATCCTCACATACTCGGCACTCGGCCTCACTCAGTCATCCTTACAAGCCACTCAGACAATTCATCTCAATTCACGGGACTCAGCCCAAAATACTTCACCGAGTTTCAAAACAGTGTGATAACAGTGAAAATAACAACAAGTCATAAACATGACTGAGTTCATATATGTTATATCAGGATAGTGTGAGGATAGTGTAAAAGTACCTCTAAGGGTCTAAACAGGTCAGCACGAGGCCCCAAACGTGGCTTACTTACCTCAAAACAGTCCAAAAGCTACTCCGCGGTGCTCTTGCCCCTCGAATCAGCTCCCGAATGCTCAGAGTCTATCACAAATCATATCAATAACATCAAAATATGCTAGGGAGATGAACCACAATAAAAAACTATCATAATTAGGCACAATTCCCGAAATTGGCCAAATCCAACCCTGGGCGCACGTCTCGGACTTCGATAAAAATCACAAAACTAGAATCCTCATTCTCTCACGAGTCTACCCATACAAAATTTACCAAAATCCGACCTTAATTACCCACTCAGTACATCAAAAGAAATTTCCCATTCTTTCCTCCCATTTTCCCCTAATTTCCACATTAATTCCTCAAATTACATGGTAAATATCAAGACTAAATCATGGAATTAACCCAAATGTGATTGAAGAATACTTACCCCAAGAACTCCACTGAAAATTCCTTTATATTTCACCTTCTCCCGAGCTCTCTAATGGATTTTTGAAATTATGGACTAAACCCTCGTTTTAATGTTTAAATGATTCTGCACAGCCGCCCTTCCTCAGTGCGTTCGCGACCAGCTCTATGCGATCGCATAGAGCAATTCCATCACCTCACTGCCACTCCAAGTCCTTTTACGTGAACGCAGTGACCAAGACTGCTCACACTACGCGACCGCACTCCTACATTCGCGATCGCAATTCACAAAATCCGCCTGGCCTCAACTTACTCTACGCGGTCGCAGATGAACTCACACGATCGCAATGGACAAACCACTGCTCCTAGAACACCAGAAAACTAGCGATCTCCCAAAGACCAGAAGTGCCCGTTTGAGCATCTGAAATACACTCGAGGCCCCCGAGACCTTAACCAAACCTACCAACATATCCCATAACATCATTCAAACTTAGTCGAACCCTCGAAACACCAAAAACAATGCAAAAACCCCGAAATCACATTAAATTCAAGCCTATGAATTATGAAATTTCTTAATTCCACCCACGACGCCGAAACCATCCAAAACACCTTCGATTCCAGAATTCCATTCCGACTCCAATAGCCCATTTTCCATTGCCGACCGGATATGGCCAAAAACCAATTTTCGCCAATTCAAGCCTAATTCTACACCAGACATCAAAACCACATTTTGAACACACTCCTAAGTTCCAAATCACCTAACGAAGCTATCCAAACCATAAAATCTACATTCCGAGGTCGTTTACCAATAAGTCAACTTTCAATTGTCTTTTCCACTATTGAACTAAGTTAAGAGACTAAGTGTCTCATTTCTCACCACGACCACTTCGAACCCGAACCAACCAACCCAACAAAGCACACAAGAGTTGAACCACATAGAGTGAAAGTGGACATAAGGGAAACAGGGCTAAACTCTCAAAACGACCGGCCGGGTCGTTACATCGGTTTTGATGAAATTCATGAATCTAACTTTATTTTTGGCAATTAGTTGTTGAATCATAAAGGGAAATTGGGGGTTTTGGCCTAAAGTTTGATAATATTAATTTTTGAGTTTTGAAAATCAAATTGGAGTCGGAATTTAGTGAAATTAACATGGCTGGACTCGTAATCGAATGGGTTATCGATTTTTATGAGTTTTGTCGGGTTCCAAGGTGCGGGCATGGGTTGGGCATTTCGGCAGATTTCAGGTTTTGATTCAAGATTGATATTTTCTAATTGGGATTGGTTCCTTTAACCTTGTTTGATGTATTTGAGTTGTTTTTGGTTAGTTTCGAGCCATTCAGAGTTCGGAACGCGCCTAAAGTTATCTTTAGAGCTTCTCTTGGTTTGCTCGACATTGGTATTAGCTCGTTTGAGGTAAGTAACTCTTCTAAGCTTAGTGTTCAGGGTATGACACCCTGAATTTTGTGCTATGTGATCGGTGTTGAGGTGACGCACATGCTAGGTGACGGGCGTGTGGGCGTGTACCGTGTGAATTGTGACTCTGTTACTTCTGTGGTACTGTGTAGTTACATGACCTTACCTGAAATCATGAAATTTCTACATACTTGAGCTGTTGAGATGTGATCCATGTTAGACACTATGTATAGGCTACATGCTAATCCTGTTGGAACCCACTGAGGTAATTTCTGCTATTTAGTTATCTATTTTCATTGTTTTATATACTCAGTCATACACATTCATATGTATATGATATCTCAGTCTCTACTGTTATTTATTGTTACATCACATCATCATATTCAGGCTAGTTTCATGACATTGTGAGCCCGAGAGAGAGTGACTAAAGAGATTGATGATTAAGTGAGACCTAGGGCCTGATTGCGAGGATATTTATGGGATCGGGTTGCACGCCGCTGCATGTTTCGTTGATATATGCCATGGTTGGCTTGATATAGCACTTAGGCTATAGGAGACTCTCCCTTCAAAGTCTGTACACACCCCCAGTAAGCGCAGGTACCTACTGAGTACGAGTGCCGAGTGCCGAGTAACTAGGAGGACTAAGTGACTGTGAGGACTGAGTGACTTGGAGGATTGAGTGAATTGGTACTCTGAGTGTATGCATATGGTTGTATCAGTGATTCGCATCGCATTTGATATGCATATGAGATACAGGCATAGGGATGCATTTTTCTCATGTTGTACATTATCATGTCATTCATGACTTCTCACATATATTGACATATAGGCATCAAGAGGTATTTTACACTTCCTATTTGGAGAGTAAATGAAACATCATATTTACTATTGTAAGGATTTTTGGAAAAATTTACGGTTTACAAACTATCTCATATTTTACGGCGATTTCGATAAAGGATTTGAGTTTTCATTGATATCTTGAAAGGTGAGACTATTTTCGGAAAGCGGTGAAAAAACTAAGCATTTTTATCTCTGAGTTACTTTCTTATTTATATGATTTATGTTGTTATGAAATGCTATTGGTTATTGGTGTTGGACCCGACCTATGTTCCAACTCGTCACTGCTTTCAACCTAAGGTTAGGTTTGTTACTAACTAGTACATGGGGTCGGTTATACTGATACTACACTTCTACATTGTGTATAGATGTTGGCTGATGTTGTTGCTATGTTTGATGGTTGCTGGATTTGAAGACGTACAAGCGTCCCTATTGCAGCCGCCTTTTTTGTTCGGGGTAGCTATAGATTATAAAGCTCTGTTTATGTACTTTCCAAATAGACTATGTATTTATTTCATTTTATCTTTGTAAACTCTATTCTTAGAAGCTCATAATTTGTACTACTAGTCCTTGGGGAATGTGTATTATTTAGATAATTCCTTTTGGTTAAATGCCTTATTAATATTAGTGGAATTGGATAGTTATTAGTTGGCTTACCTAGCGGGTTGTGTTATGTGCCATCACGACTAGTGGATTTGGGGTTGTGGCATGTTGGGGTAGTGCCTTATCGTTCGACATTGATTCAGCTTGAAGCGTAACTCTTTGAATTCTTTCCACGCATTCGTATGCGCACTTGAGCTCTCGGTATCAGCTGTGCATTGACGGCTTGTGATTCCCTAGATGAGGTACGAGATGTGATTTTTGTGTGTTGGTGATGGGCCAGTCCGAAGGACTTGAGGTCAGGTTTTGACTGTAGCTTGATCATAGAGGTGCTAATTATGTGAACACGTGCTTTTGGATTACATGTCCGGTAGTGTACCTAGTAATGTGATTTGTGGCTAGATGGCTAAGTGATGAGTATGATGTGACTTCGAGATGTGTTCATATGGTTTGAACGTGATGAGAAGGAATTGATTGAGGTGTAGAAGGGGCTATTGGGTGCTTGATTTCTGTTTTTATTCGATGTATAGTCTAGAGTTATGGGCGGGTTAAAGGATCTTTCATGTTTTTTAGTTGTAGAGTGAAGTAAGTTTTCAATGCCGTGATATGAGTTTAGACTCAGGAGGGTTAAGTGATTGCATAATAGTTATGACTGTGGAAGGGAATAGAGAGATGTCAGTTTGAGGCAGAGCATGTGGGTTATCTCCTGCAGGGTGTCCTGTGGTTTGTGGAATCCCTATATTGTTTTGTAGCGAGTTATCTTTTACTAGTGAATTATATTTGTTGCAATTTGAGTTTGGATCGCTTATGAGAGATAGCTTGACTGTTACAAGGGTGAATGCGAGATTTCCATATGATTTGAGATATTAGATTCTTTGTGTTTCATGATCTTATGAAAGATTTAGTGGAATCGCACTGCGGTATTTTGGCAATAATAGAGTATGGGCATAATGAGTTATTGTGTGTTTTGATCTATGGCTTTGAGCCAAGTGAGGGTGTAACGACCAGACCGGTCGTTTTGAGCTCTAGCGCGTCGTTCGGTAGTTTGAAGTCGTAACCAGCTCCATTTAAGGTATTATGACTTGTAGGTGTGGTCAGAATTGAAATTCGGAAAGTTTAGAGTTGGTTTGGAAAGAAAATTCTCATTTCAGAAGCCTTAAGTTGGAGAAATTGACTAAGATTGGAATTTTGAGTGAACGACCTCCGAATCAGGATTTGAAGGTTCCTGCAGGTTCGTATGATAATTTTGGACTTGGGCATATGTTCGGACCGGGCTTTGGATAACCCGGGAGTGTTTCGGTGAATATTGTGGAAGTCAACATTTTTGAAGAAATTTCCTAAGTTTGCCTTGAAGCTCATTTCAGTGTTATTGATGTCTGTTTGGGATTTTCGAGCCTGAGAATAGCTCCATATGGTGATTCTGGATTTGGGAGCGCGATCGGAAATGAATTCAGATGTCCGTAGGTTATTTTGAAGTCATTTGGCTAAAGATAGAAATTTAGAGGTTTTTGAGAAATCCAACAAGAAGTGGAAATTTTGATATCAGGGTCGGTATGCGATTCCGAAAGTTGGAGCAGGTCCGTAATGTCGAATATGTCTTTTGTGCAAAATTTGAGGTCAATCAGACGTGATTTGATGGGTTTAGACATCGAATGTGAAAGTTTGAAATTTCAAGTTCTTAAGGTTTCAATTTTAGAGAGATTCGTGATTTCGGCGTTGTTTGATGTGATATGAGGCCTTGAGCAAGTCCGCACTATGTTTTGGAACAGGTTGGTGTAATTCGACGGGGTCCCGGGGGGCCTCGGGTGAATTCCGGGTGGTTAACAGACCAAATTTGGAGTTTGAAAAAGGCTGAGTTTGCTGTCATCTGGTGTGACCGCACCTGCGAGGCTTGGGCCGCAGGTGCGATTTTGGTGCCGTAGGTGCGAAAGTTTGCTGGTTTGGCAGAGAGCGCAGGTGTGAGGGAGTTTCCGCACCTGCGAAGCCGCGGATGCGGACAATGAGCGCAGGTGCGAAGTTGGCTTGAGCTGAGGAAAACCACAGGTGCGAAAGTTTGGGCACACCTGCGGAATCGCAGGTGCGAGAGCTGGATCGCAGGTGCGAAAAATGGCCTGGGCAGAATGTTTTAAAACCGAGATTTATTGGCCATTTCCCCCATTTTCTTTTGGTGTGGGGTGATTTTGAGGGGCTTCAAGAGAGCATTATCTTAATACAATGCTAGTCCTTCATGTTTCTAAGTTAAATACAAGGTTATTACATGGGAAATCTTGAAGAGAACCTAGAAATTTGTATTTGGATTTTAACCACGAGTTTGAGCATGGAATTTAGAGTAAATTGTATATTTGAACTAGTAAAGCTATGGGTAGAATATATCTTCGAGAAATTTCAGATTTCCGGGCACATGGGCCCGAGGGCATTTTGTTCAATTCGCTGAGCGGGGTTGGAAAATTATATAATTTGGAATTGTTGTAAATATTAGAGTATATTTTCATTGGTGTGTCATTGTTTGGATAGTTTTGGGGCGTTTTGCATCCATTGGAGTCGTCGGGAGGGCTTGGAGGCCGATTATGGAATTTCGGAGCGAGGTAAGTCTCCTTTTTAACTTTGTGAGGGGGAATTGTCCCCCTAGGTCAACTAATTAAGTCCCGGCGTAGCTACTATTATGCCATGTCCGGGTAGTCTAGGACCCACTAGCATGCCTTACCTGTTGTACCTGTGATCTTACCTGTAATATCAGACTGCTAATATAATCGAAATAGTAATTGAATATCTAAAGAAGACTAGAGTTCATTTTCTTAATCATCTAGAAAGAGAATTGATTTCCTTCATGGGCAATTGTATACCGGATAAGGTTATATTATTAAATATTATAAAAACTTGGCAAATGAATTTCGAGAAAGGATTTAAATACTATCTTGTGGTTTTTAAAAGAGAAATCTTTCATTTACTTGAGTATTTGTTTTTCTAACGTAGTCGGGTTGGACTGTTGATTGTGCATGGCTGCATGTGACCGCTTCGTAATTTACATTCCGCAAGCAGAGTGTTATTTCTCCCACTCTCATAGGAGCGGGCCTTACGCCACAACGGATTGAAAAATGCACTTATGGTACGGGCCGTTCGACCCTCAACAGTGCATAAATATGATTATTTTATGGCAAATGTGCACTTATGGTTCGGTCCATTCGACCCTCGGTAGTGCACAAACATGATTATTTTTATGGCTCAGGCCGGTTGTCCTTATCCCGTATGTGCATGCTAAATTGTTAAAAGTTTTTCATGAATATTTAAGTGACAAGATATTTGGGGGAAAATAAAGAAGTAATTGTTTATTAAGATATTTGGGGGGAAATGAGAAAATAGTAACTGTTTATTTACTTTCAGTATTTATTTGAATTATAGTTATT
The DNA here is from genome assembly GCA_005239505.1 of Nicotiana paniculata. Taxonomy (NCBI): domain Eukaryota; kingdom Viridiplantae; phylum Streptophyta; class Magnoliopsida; order Solanales; family Solanaceae; genus Nicotiana; species Nicotiana paniculata. The sequence goes on from ML310009.1 coordinate 44,169, forward strand.
CGTAATGCTTACTGTTTTATCATCATCGTATGCCTATTACTGATATCATATTGTGCTAAATTAATTTGTTGGACCTTAGTGAGTGTCTAATTCGACCTCTTGTCACTACCTCTCTGAGGTTAGGCGGGCGACTTACTGAGTACACGTTCTTTTTGTACTCATGCTACACTTGTTGTGAATTTTCATTGCACAGGTACTTTGATAGCGACGTGGCTGGTTGGAGACTTAGGCGAGCTGCATCATCCGGAGGCGATCCGCAGCTGGCAGAGTCTCCCTCGTATTATATTTATTTCCAGTTTAAATTCCTTATCCAATTTGTATTTCGGACAAGCTTGTAGTATTTGTGATATTCTTAGAATTTGCTCATGTACTTGTGACACCGGGTTCTGGGATGTGTTGGGATATATTTGCTGAAATGGAATATTTAAACCATTGTAGTTACTTAACGGATCTTATTTAGTTATTATGTAATAAAGTGAAAGGTAATGATTTTCATAAATGTTAAAACAGGAATTTATTTCATCTAATTAATGACTGGCTTGCCTGGCGGTGGTGTCCGGCGCCATCATGACCTCAGTAGATTTTGGGTCGTGATAGGGGGAGCCTGCTATTGTTAAGTTGATTGCACGACTATCTGTTGTATTGGTTTCGGTCTGAGGTATACTTGTGAATAAGTTATGTTCTGCGAAGGATGAGATCGAGTAAAGAAATTTCTTGATACGGGTTGTGTTATGCTTTATGAGGATATGAGATACAGGTTGAATCAAGGCTCTTTATATTTTATCAACAATAAGACATTTCCAATCAAGACATTAGATACACATATGAGCAATTAAGAGTCTTAAGCATATTGAGATTTTCTCACACAATTTGGAATCATAACCTTCATTTGAAATACGACTCAAAGATATAGCATTTTATTATACATATAATTCTTGAACACTTCTACACAAGATAACATAACGCAGTAGGAATATTTGTAACATGTTTTGAATACATAATTCTCGACACTTTGCTTATTCGGGATACATATTGAACATATATCTTTCAACACTAGGTTATTCGTAATAACAAATTTTATAGTGAACAACTCGAGACTTACATAAATTTCACGAACACCGTGGAATTCAATTATAAGAGAGAAGTTTAGCCAAGATACCTTTCTTGAGCTTTCGTTGCATTACTACGATGTTATGGAAATTGTAGCAACTTCTATATATTTAGAAAGATAACAAAAGTAAACCATAATTAGGAAGATATTCATGGGTTCACCTCACTTAAGAATTTCATCAAGCACTAGGTGTGCAAATTAGTTACAAGGTTCTTCCACAAGATTTCCTTCACTTCACAACCCAATCTTTACCCATTTGAGCTCAACAAAATTTCCACAAACCTTCTTTGTACATACATGTATACATAATACTCTCACACCCAAGAATCATACTTCTCATGACCTACTTTTTTTGCCAAATCCCAAAATTTAGGGCTAAAGGTTAGAATATTACCTATTAGATGAAGATCTTGTGAAATCTTCAAGCCTTGAGCAAGAATTGATGAAAACAATAGTTAGTTCTTCTCTTTATCTCTCTAAGATAGGTCTCTCCTCTCTCTATAAAAACATATTTTACCTTCTAAAATGATCCTTTAAGGCCTTATATACAAATTGGTTCAGTGTAAAAATTTCCAAAAATGACCCCCGAAGTAAATTATGTGGTGCAATTGTGCTATATGTAACGAACCGGCCGGTCGTTTCGAGAGTTTAGCCCTGTTTCTGCTTCATTATATGTGGTTTACCTTCATTACGTGGTGTTTGATTGGTTGGCTCGTGTTCGGAGCGATTTTTGGAGAGAAATGAGGCACTTAGTCTCTTCACTTGGTTCAATAGTGAGAAAGGTCAACCGGAAGTTTACTTATTGGTAAACGACCTCGGAATGTGGATTTTATTGCTCGGATAGCTGTTAGGTGATTTTGGGCTTAAGAGTGTGTTCAAAATGAAGTTTTGATGTCCGGTGTAGAATTAGGCTTGAATTGGCGAAAGTTAGTTTTTGGCGATTTCCCGGTCGGTAGTGGAAAATAGGCTATCCGGGTCGGAATGGAATTCCGGAAGTTGGAGCAGGTTCGTAATTTTATTTTGGATATGTGTGCAAATTTTCAGGTCAATCGGATGTGTTTTGGTCGGTTTTGGCATCATTGGCAAAATTTAGAAGTTTCAAAGTTCACAGGCTTGAATTTGATGTAATTTTGGTGTTTTTTGCATTTTTTTGGTGTTTCGAAGACTCGAATAAGTTTGAATGATGTTATAAGGTGTGTTCGTAGGATTGGTTGAGGTCCTGGGTGGCCTCGGGTGTGTTACAGATGCTCAAACGGGCACTTTTAGTCTTTGGGAGATTGCTGGTTTTCTATTTTTTAGCAGGAGTGCATTGTTCACTGCGATCATGTGGATTCATACGCGATCGCGTAGAGTAAAAGTTTGGGGCAGGAAACTTTTTCTATGAGATCGCGTAATAAGGATTGCGATCGCATAGATTGGCCAGCTGAAGCAGTGCGATCGTGTGGCCCTTTGTGCGGTCGCATAGAGGTTTTGAGGCGCGTGTGTGGGATGGATAATTGGGCTATACGAATGTGAGTGTTGGTATGCAAATGCGTAGAGTTGTCTAGGATGTGCATCGTGATCGCGTGGCAGGAGACGCGATCGCACTAAAGGAAATTATAGTGCTGGGCAGAATATTTTAAAAGGTCATTTTTGCGAATTAGTCCATTTCTCTTCCATTGTTAAACGGGGTTGTATCTGTTTGAGAGGGTTTGAAGAGGAAATCGAAGGGAATCACTTGGAGGTAAGATTTTTGAGTTCATAACTTGACTCTATTTCGTTTTCTAAGTAATTAAACCAGAAATTTGTTGAATTTAAACCCAAAATTGGGGAGATTAGGTGCATGAGAATTGGAAATTTCTTTTGATGATTTGAGTAGGCAATTGTGGTCCGATTTGGTGTTCTTGGTATGTATGGAATCGTGGGAGGATGAGGATTCTAGTGTATGTAACTTTTATTGAATTACGAGATGTGGTCCCGGGACTCGGGTTTGGCCAAATTTCTAGAATTGTATCTAATTGATAGTTTTTGATCGGGTTTTGTTCCTTTAGCGTATCTTGATGATGTTAATCTGGTTTTGGTTAGATTCCGAGAAATCGGGAGCCGATTTGAAGGGCAAGAGCATCGCGGATTAGAATTGTGGCCCAGTTGAGGTAAGTAATGGCTATAAATCTTGTCCTAAGGGTATCAAACCCCGGACTTCATATTTCTCACTGTTTTTAGAATGGCGCACATGTCGGATGACGAGTATGTGGCGCGCACTGATTTTTGGATTGAACTTGGTCCTCTCCGTGGCAACTATTGAGTTGCGTATTTTTACTCTAAATCATATGTTAAAATGTGTTCTAAAACTATTGATATATTTGGGCAATAAGCCATGTTTGGGGCCTCGTGCCAACTTGTTTAAACCCCTTGGGGGCTTTTTACTGCTATTTCGTCATTGTTGATTTATGATTTACACTTATTCTGTTATGTTTAACTGATTTCGAAACTCAGCCTTATTTACACTATTTTGAGATATAAAATGATGCTTTACTGGTCGAGTACCCCATTTTTCTGATACACCCGAGGGGCTTTTGAGAGTTTCTGACTGAGTGAGGTCGAGGGCGTGATTATGATGATATGATACGCCACAAGGTGGGTTGATATTAGCACTTGGGCTGAAGGAGCCCCTCCGGAGTGTTTACACACCCCTAGTGAGCGCAGGTACCTATTGAGCGCGAGTGCCGAGTGCCTAGTCACGAGTGATTAGGAAGCATGAGTGACTGTGAGGTATGCCTGAGGGGCTGATTATGAGTGACTGTGAGGCATGCACGAGGGGCAGGTTCTGATACATGTTTTTGCTCGAGGGGCTACTTATGATTTTACCACTTTCACTCTGAACTTATGAAATATGTTTTGCCCGAGGTGCTTTTTATGACTTTTATCATTTTTTACACTAAACTTCTTGAAAGTTATGTTGAAACTATTGGTAAGTATATTTCCAAATGATTTTACTGAAATCAACTTTTAAGCGTGATGATTTAATGTATACATTGTTCGAAAGAAAGGTTGTGCTTATTGTGAAATGATGATTTGATTTATGTGTTTCTTACTGCTCTAACCTGATTTATTTTCATTACTACTGAGTTGGCACACTCACATTACTCCCTGTACCTTGTGTGCAGATCCAGGTGTTAGGGTAGAGTGAGCTGTGTATCTGTTCCAGAGATCTTCTTGGAGATTTTGTGAGGTAGCTGCACGCGTCCGCAGTCTTGCTCTCTCCTACTTACTATTATAGAGTTTATTCTTTTTTGTAGTTGTATATTTTATGTAGATGCTCATGACCAGTGACTCCGGGATCTCGGGGGTTGTATTTAATATTCAGTATAGCTTTGACTGTTTTAAAAATGTTTGAAAGAAACCCTTATGGGTTATCAGTTTAGTAAAGATGTAAATGGAAGCTTATTACGATTTGAGTGATGTTTGGCTGGCCTAGTTCCATGATAGGTGCCATCACGACTAGCTTAGATTGGGGATCGTGACAAGTTGGTATCAGAGCGCTAGTTTACATAGGACTCACCGGTCATGAGCAGATTTAATAGAGTCTTGCGGATCGATACAGAGACGTCTGTACTTATCTTTGAGAGGTTGCAGAACCCTTAGGAAAATCTCACATTCTTGAATTCTTGTCATGCGAATCCATTTATTTAAGTCAAGAGCGTAACTCTTGAATTCCTTCCATGTATTTGAACGCGCACGAGAGCGCTTGGTATCAGCTGTGCATCTGCGGCTTGTGACTTTCATGGATGAGATGTGATTTTGGCATGTTGATAATGCGCCAGTATGGAGGACTTGAGGACGGATTCATTCTGTGGCTTGAATGTTAAGATTTCGATTGTGTGTGCCGTGCATTTGGGGACTTATATGTCCGTTTGTGTTCCTATTAATGAGAATTGGTGACTAAATGGCTACATGGTAGGTGTGATTGATCGTTAGCTTTGTTCAGATTGTTTGATTGTGACAAAAGGGTTGGCTAGAAATATTGCAAGAAATATTGAGTATTTGATTTCTGTCTCGGTTTGGTATATGGCTTCAAGTTGTGAGTGTATTGGAAGACCTCTCATGTTGTTTAGTAGTGGAGTAAAGAGGATCTTTCTGTTGGGTTATGAGTTCCTGCTGATGTCTTTTGGGCTGATCACTCCCCCAGTAGCGTTCATGTATTTGATTAACAGTGTATTCCAGCCGTATTAGCACTCCTTGTTATTGTATTCGTTGATGGCGTCCTGGCATATACGCATAGCCAGGAGTAGCATACTCAGTAATTGAGGATGGCATTATAAGGATTCAGGGAGGAAAGGCTCTATGCAAAGTTCTCCGAGTGTGAATCTTGGCTCAGTTTAATAACATTATTGGGACACGTGGTGTCCAGTGAGGGTATCCATGTGCGCAGGCGTGTGTGGGTAGATCTTCCAGAAGCTCAAGATTTCTTTGACCACCGCTCCAGTGTTTGTTCTGCCATCGGCTTCAGGTTCTTACCGCGTATTATGATGCCTCGAGGGTATGCATTGTTTGTGTTTAGATGAAGAAGGGTGTAGTGATTGCGTGATAGTTATGGTCTTCAGAAGTGTATAGAGAGATAGCAATTTGAGGCTACGCGGGCAGGGGTATCTCCTGCGGGTTGTCCTGGAATGTGTGATCCTTATGTTGTTCTGTAGTAAGTTCTCTTCTACCAATAAATGATATATGTTATAATTTGAGTTTAGATCGCTTGTGGAATTTGGCATAACTATTACAATGGCGAATGCGAGATTTGCAGATGACTTGAGCTGTTAGACGGGTTGTGTTATTATGGGCATTGTGAGTTATTGTTTGTCTTGACCGTTGGCTTTGAGCCAAGTGGGGGAGTTTGTTAATGATAAGTTGATTGCATGATTATGTGTGGTATTGGTTTCAGTTCGAGGTATATTGGTGGATCAGTTATGACCTGCAGATGTGGGGTCTGGGAATGAATCGAGTAATGAAAATTTCTTCGATACAGGTTGTAATTGTCACGCCCTAAAAATCGAGGGACGAGACCGGCACCTAACCGGGTGAACCCGGTCAAGCGGACCTGGATTGCCTTTCATACCCAATGCGTTTCCCCCGTGTATACAATGAACCATGTTCCATATGAAATAACAACTTAGGATTTAAGCGCATTTCAACAGTTGATTCCCAAAAAAATACACAACACATACATAACTTTCCAATACGGACCACGACTATGAATACGTACAGTTACTATCCAAAATACATATATACACCCACATCTTGTCTACGGAGCCTCTACGAATACTAGGAGTTTATACAATACTTGTCGGCAACAAGGCCCCAACTATACCTTAGAATACATAACAGATTCAAAAGAGATGACATGAATTACACACGGCCCCAGGAGGAATTGGGGCTCACCAGTACTTGCTGAAAGAGGACGAGGAGGCACCACTAACGGCGAGCTGAGCTATCTACTACGGATCCAACTACATCCATATGAAAAATTTAGCGCCCCCGGCAAAACGGACGTTAGTACTGTTGAATAGTACTAGTAAGTATGAGCAAACTTTACTCAACGTAAAATCAGGAGATGCACAAATAGAAAGCAGTTAAAGGAACCAACACATAGTGCACAGTGATACAGAAAACCAGTACAATTGAGGGCCTCACAGATTCTCGTTTCATCACAATCACACTTCCTTTTACACTCCACCCTTGTTACCTCTCCAACCTTATTACCACATGTTGCGGCATGCAACTCGATCCCACCCTACATTTCAGTTGCGGCGTGCAACCCGATCCCATCGGACCATCACATTTCATGGCAAACAATAACAGCCCATAATTCAATCACAGGGTTTCATATCATCAAGAGTATAATTTCATAACACCCAACCGATCATGTGTTCACAATAGTCTTTATCAACCATTAATTCAACCACAAAGATGATCATGAACAAGAATGTAAATTCATTACAACCAACAATCCATATGAAGTTAAGCCACATTAAACCTTATCAACAATGAGTCATGTACAATATTCGCATGGCTATTTAATTCAATTAGATCAAAATACAATTTCCCTTCGTCACTTGTTATATAGCCCTTATCACTTAGATACATTTACACATTTGAGTTTGTTATCATTCTTTCATACCAACATACTCAAGCATTTAATGAACCTTGCACATGTTAGAGTAATCACATAGAAGTCACCTTTCACAATCGCAATTATCACGATAATCGACTAAGACAAATCAAAGAATGCAATCTCACACCTCAAAAAAACCGGGCAATCAATTCACCTATACTCAGCAAGAAACTCATACCGAATGTTTGGACAGCAACAAGGTGACTCTACGAAGTTTAAAGTTAGCCATACATACCTCGAGTCGTCCCCTTTTTAATTTCTATCATAATTCACCGGACCGTCTAGCACCGTCAATCTATTCCACAATGTGACATATTTCAACTAGAATTAGGAACTTTGTACCCATTTGGGCATTTTATCAACTACTATTTGGTCCTTTTGATTAACTACACCCTTTTTAGTGAAAGAGTACCCTAGCTTACTTCCCTTTGCTAGATTATGGAAGATTATTCACATGCATGCAAGGTTTCACCTTTTATTTTCAAGAACCAACCTATGTGTTTTTTATTCTTATACAAAATCTGAGAAAATGGGGAAATAGGGTGAAGACTTACCTCTTTGAGTGAAGAAGATGACAATAACTCGATAATTTTCGGGCTTGAGGGATTTTGGAAAATCAAATTGGATGATGTTGAAACCTTTTCTCTCAAGAACTCTCTTCTTCTCTCTCTATTTTTGGTCAGAAAATCGTTAAAAATGAACGGAAGGGATGTTTTATAAAACAGGGGTTCGGGTTTTAAATTTAGAAAATAGGAGCCCCGACAAAGAGAAGCGGTCAGGAATGCGATCGCATTCCTGCTATGCGGTCCGCATTCCTGTCGAATAAATGGCCCTCAAAATGGGCCAAAAGGAGACCGGACTGCCTAGGTATGCGATCACTATGCGGTCCGCATACCTGTTATGCGATCTCATAGTGCGTCGCATAACCTCCCTCGCAAAAACCATGGGGCAAGAATACGACAACTATGCGTCCCGCATTCGTGAAATGCGATCGCATTCTAGGCCGCATAGCTATCCTCAAAATGGACAGGAAACTGTCCAGGTATGTGACCATTATGCGATCCGCATACTTGTTATGCGATTGCATAGTGCGTCGCATAAACGCGCAATTTCTGGAAAATCTAATCTTTCAAGTTCTGGGATACTTTTTACTCAAAATAGGACTGTTTTAAGAATTTCTACAGTTATAACAGCACAGTGCCCTATTCGAGCATCATTTTAGACATAGAACTTTTACGAGTCTTTACATCCTCCCCTACTTAAAATCATTCGTTCTCGAATGAGGATCGGGAAATCATTTGGTTTTGAAAACACAATATGCCAACCCCCAATTTTTTACTAACTCCGCTATTTTCTGAAAATTTCGCCAGAGTTTCCTCTGTAATTAGGCCTATCTACCTGTCAGAGAGCCCCTGAAACACATGTTCCTACCCAATTTCACACATAACTAGTTATTTCATGGCCTTGCACATAATTTGGTCACCTCGACAAGTCCCGTATAATTTAATTACTTCAACAGGCCATATACACTTCAATTAATCATAACCAATCTACACTTCAATTAATCATTACCAATCTACACTTCAATTAATTATTTTACCATCACATGAGTTTCACATAATTTCATTTACTCCAAGGGGTTGCACATTACTCAAATAGTCACAACATACAAAATTATGGCACAACTTGAGAAGTTAAAATAGTAGAGAAATTAGGGGAAAATGGGGTGCTTTTGCACAAAACTGAACAATTGCTTAGAGATGACAATTCACACGGTCACTACTAGACTTATTCAAACAAATGGGGATATTTTTCTTTCATTTCATTTTCCGTTTCCCACGTGGCTTCCTCAACTTGCTGACTTCGCCACAACACTTTAACTGAAGCAATTTCTTTGTTCCTCAATCTATGTACTTGCCTATCAAGAATAGCAACCAGAACCCCTTCATACGATAATTTTTCATTAACCTCAATAGTCTCAACTAGCACGATGGTTGATAGATCTCCAACCACTTTCTTAAATATAGACACATGGAACACCGAGTGCACTAATGACATTTCAGGGGGCAATTCCAGCCTATAAGCCACTTGTCCTATCCTTTGAGCAATCCGATACAGCCCGACATACATAGGGCTCAATTTTCCTTTCTTCCGAAACCGCATTAATCCCTTCATGGGAGACACCTTCAAGAATACCCAATCATCTACTTGTAACTCCAAATCTCTTCGACGAACGTTCGCATAGGATTTCTGACGACTCTGAGCAGTTTTCATCCTCTCGTGAATGGCTCTAACTTTTCCCATAGCTTGGTGCACAATATCCGATCCTATTAATTCTGCCTCACCAACCTCAAACGATCCGATCGAAGATCTACATCTCCTTCCGTTCAACGCCTCAAATGGGGCCATCCGAATACTAGCATGGAAACTGTTACTATAAGAAAATTCTATAAGCGAAAAGTGTTCATCCCAGCTACCCTTGAAATCTAATACACAAGCCCGCAATATATCTTCAAGCGTCTGAATAGTCCACTCTGCTTGCCCATCAGTTTGTTGATGGAATGTTGTGCTGAGATTTACCTGAGTACCCAAACCTTGCTGAAATTTATTCCAAAAGTTAGCTGTGAACTGAGCCCCTCGATCCGAGATAATAGAAACTGGAGTGCCATGTAGCCTAACTATTTCCTTGATATATAACTGAGCGTACTATTCTGCAGTATCGGTGGTTGACTGGCAAAAAATGCGTCGACTTCGTGAATCGATCCACTATTACCCAAATCGAGTCGAACCTACATGCAGTGCGAGGTAACCCTACCACAAAGTCCATATTGATCATCTCCCATTTCCACATTGGTATTTCCATGAGCTGCGTCAATCCACCGGGCCTCTGATGCTCGGCCTTCACTTGCTGACAACTCGGACACCTAGCCACAAAGTCCGCCACACCCCTCTTCATACCCTTCCACCAATAAATCTCTTTGAGACCATGATAAATCTTCGTAGAACCTGAGTGTACTGAATACCTGGAATTGTGAGCCTCTGCCATCACCCTTTCCCGGAGATCATCCACATCTAGAACACATAGCCTTTCTTGACACCGCAGGACACCGTCATTATTACCGGGTGAGAATGTTGAAATCTTGTGATTCAAAATCGCTTCCCTCAATTATGCCAAAGACAGATCCCTGAATTGCTTTCCCTTGACTTCTGCTACAAGCGAAGATTCTGCTCCATTACGCACCACGACATTCCCTTCGTCTGAGGTCGAAAGACAGACCTCCAGACTAGCTAGATGATAAACTTCCCGAGCCAAAAGCCTCTGACCGGCTTCCAAATCTGCCAAGATGCCCATGGATTTCCGACTAAGAGCGTCGGCTACCACATTCGCCTTCCCTGGATGGTACAAAATATTGATATCACAGTCCTTGAGCAATTCTAACCACCTCCGCTGCCTTAAATTCAACTCCTTTTGCTTGAATAAATACTGAAGACTCTTGTGGTCTGTGAACATGTCCACATGGACCCCATAAAGATAATGCTGCCAGATTTTCAATGCAAACACAACAGCCTCGAGCTCTAAATCGTGCGTTGGATAATTCTTCTCGTGATTCTTGAGCTTCCTTGAAGCATATGCTATAACTTTACCACATTGCATCAACACACACCCCAAACCATCACTTGAAGCATCACAATAAAGTATAAATCCCTCTGAACCTTCTGGCAAGGCCAACACTAGTGCCGAAGTCAATCTCGACTTTAATTCCTGAAAAATCTTTTCACCGGACCAAGTGGTAGATACACCCCTTCCTGATCATTCGAGGCCTTAAGGTAGGAAATAAACCTGCCTCTTGGCACAACATCATTCCCCTTCCATTCAATAACTGGTTCCTCAGGAAACTCGAGCCTCAATTCTGGCTCGGCAGTCGAGGTTAGCAAAGCACGAGTAGATCAATTGATCCCCATAATCACATCAAAATCTACCATTCCTAGCTCAATAAGTTCGGTCGTGGTATCCCGACCACACACTGTGACAACATAATTCCTATAGACTCGTACGACCGTAATAGAATCACCAACCGGAGTCGACACAGAGAACGGCTCATGAAGCTGTTCGGGTTCTATCCCAAAACTTGAAGCAATAAATGGAGTAACATATGACAAGGAAGACTCGGGATCAATAAGAGCATAAACATCATGAGACTGAACAATCAGAATACCTGTGACAACATCTGGAGAAGCCTCACTGCTCTGGCGACCACTAAAAGGCTCTACCCCTAGTTGCTCCGTGCCTTGCTAGTGTTGGAGGGCGTGTTAAGGACGTAACAGCTGATTAACTGGAGGGCTGAGCAATACCCCTACCTGTGCCCTGAATGGGCGCACGACAAACTCGCTGACCATGGACCCTCACTCCGCATCTATAGCATATCGGAATATCCAAGTAACAAGGCTCAATATTAAATCTCCCACACTTAAGGCATGGGACCCTCTGCTGCTACTGGAACCTCCCACCTGAACGACCCGACTGATGGAACCTCCTGCCACCTGAACCGGGTCCAAAATGACCTCACTGCTGATAACTGTCCCCTAATAACGCCGCACTAGCTGAGGACTAAGCATATGACTGAGATGGCCCTGACGATCCTCTCCCAATGGCTGATCTCACACCTTCAACTGAGCTCCCATTGTTGCCCGCTGAACGAGCCCTACTACTGCTCTCTCTCCATCCTTATTTTCAATTTCCGAGCCTTTGTAGCCTGGGCGAATCCCACTATTTTTCTATAATTCATATCAAAATGCAAGGCAGTCGTAGTAGCTTCATTAACAACCAAGGGACCAAGGCCCTGAACAAACCGTCAAACGATGGCCTCCATAGTCTGCATCATGTGAACAGCATATTTGGACAAGTGCACAAACTCCATATGATACTCCCACACACCCATGTTGCCGGAGGGATCCCCTCTCCACGGGTACTCTCCCACATTTCAAACCACGAATATGCCGCTCCCTTCAGATGATAGGAAGCCAACTCAACCCCCTCTGCTTCGGTAGCCCTCATAACTCGAAGGGTCTTGTACATCTCATCAATAAACTCCTGAGATCAGCCTATGGGTCGGTGCCGTGAACTCTGGAGGGACTAACTGCAGAAACTGGCTGACCCTGGATCCCGAAGAATCCCCTTACTTGCTAGAGGATGTAGGGGCAGCATGTGATCATTGGGCCTGGGAGGCCACTATCTGGGTCAACACCTAAATAGCTCCCTTGAGGTCCCCATCAGAAATACCGGGACCGGAAGGTGGGACTAAAGAAGGATCAGGAACATCGGCGGGAGGGACTGTAGCACCCTCCGCTGGAGTAGGAATAGAAATATCTTGGCCTGGGATGGAGGAGTCAGGCAGATTCAGGGTTGGGGAATCATTCTCACTCGCACCATCAGATAAAGAATCCACGGCCACTTCTGGGGTGGAATTGGCCTCTAGGCTGAGTCGGGCTCTCTTCTTGGGTCTCATTTACTGAAAATTGGAACAATGCACGATTTAGAGATAGACAACCTCACCTTCCACCACATCGCACGATATAGAGTAGCAATAAAATGGTACTTTCCAAAATGTCCATGCAGCCCCCTAATTATAGATATGGTCGACAACACACCGATAAGAAGGGCTCTACTAGACACGGCTTCGAGACATCCTAGGACACTTTTAAAACCTTAGGCTCTGATACTAAGTTTGTCACGCCCCAAAAACCGAGGGACGATACCGGCACCTAACTGGGTGAACCCGATCAAGCGGACCTGGATTGCCTTTCCTACTAAATGCGTTTTCCCCATGTATACAATGCACCATGTTCCATATGAAATAACAACTTAGGATTTAAGCGTGGATTTACAAACTTAAGTTCATTTCTCTTTTAGCATTTCAACAGTTGATTCCCATAAAAAATACACAATACATATATAACTTTCCAATACGGACCACGACTCCAAATACGTACAGTTACTACCCAAAATACATATATAAACCCACATCTTGTCTATAGAGCCTCTACGAATACTAAGAGTTTATACAATACTTGCCGGCAACAAGGCCCCGGTTATACCTTACAATATGTAACATATTCAAAAGAGATGGCATGAATTACACACGGCCCCGGGAGAAAGTGGGGCTCACCAGTACTTGCTGAAAGAGGAGGAGGAGGATCCACTAACAGCGAGCTGAGCTACCTTCTATGGATCAACCTACATCCATAAGAAAGACAACCCACAATTCAATCACAGGGTTTCATATCATCAAGAGTGCAATTTCATAACACCCAACCAATCATGTGTTCACAATAGTGTTTATCATCCATTAATTCAACCACGAAGAATCTCATGAACAAGAATGTAAATTCATTACAACCAACAATCCATATGACGTTAAGCCACAATAAACCTTGTCAACAATGAGTCATATACGATATTCCCATGGCCATTTAGATCAATTCACAATTCCCCTTCATCACTTGTTACATAGCCCTTATCACTTAGATACATTTACACATTTGAGTTGGTTATCATTGTTTTATACCAACATACTCAAGCATTTGGTCCGCATACCTGTTATGCGATCGCATAGTGCGTCGCACAACCTCCCTCGAAAAAACCATAGGACAAGAATGCGACAACTTTGCAGCCCGCATTCGTGAAATGCGATCGCATTCTAGGCCGCATAGCTGTCCTCAAAATGGGCAGGAAACTGTCTAGGTATGCGACCACTATGCGGTCCGCATACTAATTATGCGATCGCATAGTGCGTCGCATAAACGCAATTTCTAGAAAATTTAATCTTTCAAGTTCTGGGATACTTTTTACTCAAAATAGGACCGTTTTAAGAATTTCTACTATTATAACAACACAGGGACCTATTCGAGCATCATTTTAGACATAGAAATTTTACGGGTCTTTACAGTAATGTACTTGATCAGGTAAACGCATTCTATGGAATGATTGAGAGGTAATTGTAAAAGGTGTAGTGTGTGTAATGTATGAATTTGCTTGTGGCTTCAAGTGAGTGGATTACTCTTCTAGTATGTTAGTATGCAAACGGGTCAGGTCGATTCTGTCTAATTGGTTGGTGTAATTGAGATTTACGTTGGAGGGTGTTAGGACTTGTAGCATTCTACATCATCATGGCCTCTACATATCTGTATCAAGAAGGTGAAGGTAATGGCTTTAGGCCGTAGAAAGTCTCTTCAGGTTAAGTATTTTGAACGTGGTACTTTGGGGATATTCGAGAGAGTATTCAATGACTTACGAGCCTTAGGCGGTATGGCGTTATGCTTGGGGTCCTGTGAGGTGAGTGTGGGTTGAGAATTGTAGTATTACGGCAAGGAGAAGTATCAGTTTGAAGGTAAGTCAGAAGAAACTTGGGTAAATAGGACAACTTGATAGTAGGTCGGATCGGCATGGTAAGAGATACAGTCAGTTCTTTGGGTGTTCATGAGGCAATGAGTTTTTACAGGTTATTATTAGCAATGCTCTTGGATTTTTCGTGGCCTGCGTAGCTTCGTTGAGTTAGAAGGATTCAGTCCTGACGGTTTGGTGTTGCACAAATGGGATTTCAGATAGTTCTTGATGGTTTCTACCACGGTTAATGATGCATATTTTCTTCTGGCGTGAGGTGCAGGTGATGTGTAGTGATTTTGCTTCTAAATGGGATCAGATAGAGGTTCTTGGCTAGTTGGGTACATAGTGTCTTGTGGCTCGGAAGGGATCATGAAGTTCCCATAATTTCCCTAGGATGGCATGGTGTATGCGGTATGTGGGTAGAGTTTATATTTGCATACGTGAGGTCACGGTTCAGTTCTGGAAGGAAGGTCAAAACAAATTTCTTAGACAACATCGGCAGTTCCAGACGAATAGGTAGATGATAGAATTATTGGGTGGATTGATGAGGGTATACATTTCAGAAAGGTCATGTGTGGGGTTAAGGGTACTTCATTGGTACTTCGACGCTCTCTTGTTGGATTCGACTGCTGATATTCAAGGTTGCTTGGTAACACCGAAGAATTATAGGGGTATCCCTTGTGGAATGATTGAGTATTTGGGATGTGTCTTGTATTCGAGCGGTGGAGTTGAGATCAGATATAGTAATCCGTGCGCTTCATGGACTTCGAGACTGAGAGTTCTCATAAACATGGTATTTTGTAATAGCAAACTGTGAAGATGTGAGCAAGCTATTCAGATGTTAGTATGTACCATGATTCATTCATCGTAAACTTTTCGATAAGTTATCTATCTGTTGTGGGTGACCAGAGTTGATTCAGGGTTATTGGTAGGCCCGTAGGAGTGTGAGTTCTTCACCGGGTCAGAAATTGCTGACTCCGAATTTCTATTTTGGAGGATTGTACCATTTGATTATGATTGAGTTTATTTATGTTCTGGAGTGATCTATGAGTTACCCTTCGGTGTTGCAGGGAGTGGTGATTATTGGTTATATGCACATATGATGCAGTTGTAATCGGGCTTTATAGCTAGATTTGAGTAAGGTAAGTATTGAGTATTGCGGGATTGAGACGTATTGGTTATGTTCCTCTGATTCGTGTGGCATGGTATCGTCCGATTTCCCCGTGGTTATTGCAATGCACTTTGAGTACTTGATGTCAAATTTTGAATGGTTATTGATTTTTGGCAAGGTGTCTTGAAATATTTCTAGTGGACCAGTGTTTGGATGAGATCGCCTAGTGTAGCGGAGTTATATAGGGGTATGACCTTTGGTATTGCATTCGTGTGTTTTTATTTTTTACGATGTGTGCCAGGATTTTAGCATGATGTTGTGATGGTAATTGTTAATGGCAGGATAGTCCTCTCGTGTGAATCTTTTATATAATTTGATTACATTGGGATGTTGCTATTAAGTGCATGAGTGCACAGGTTTTGGCTTCGAATTGTATTGATGTGTCATGTCACCAGAGTGGTCGTGTCAGATGGGAAGAGGTCATTGGACCTAGAATGGATACTATCAAAATTGACTACAACATAGTTGGAAGGAGGAAAATCGAGAGTCGATTCAAAAATCTGCTATAATTTCTGTTTGGGAAGGGGGATCTTCATGTCTGACTGATCGTACGAATAGTTGCTAGTTTCTACGTGTTTCTTTAATCATCGGCACTATATGAGAGTGTTAGAACGATGCTTTTCTCGATAAGAGGTTATTCGGTATTGGGTTGTTTAGGCAGCTAATGTGATTAGGAGTTATCCCTATGGGTGTTTAAGTCACGCGGTGTTTTATGTGATTTCATCTGGGGTGCGTATATGGCTTGATCCAGCATGTTCAGACTCGTTCAGTCTATAGTCGTGGAATTTTGATCTTGTATATTATTAGGAGGGGGAATTTGGTTCTAAGGTTTATGGGTGAGAATTGGATTTCGAAATTTCAACAGTGTTGAGCTATTTGGACCTATATGGGACAGGGTGACGTGGGATCACCCCCGGGTATGTGCATGGTAGGCTACGCGGCAGTTTCATGGTGTTGGAGAACAACTCCTGACACATTTGAGGATGAAGGTATTTTTAAGTGGGGAAGGATGTAACGACCCGGCCTGTCGTTCCGAGAGTTTAGCCCCTCTTCCCCCATTTCTTCTTCATTATATGTGGTTCAACTTCATTATGTGGTGTTTAATTGGTTGGCTCGGGTTCAGAGCGATTTTTGGAGAGAAATGAGGCACTTAGTGTCTTAACATGGTTCAATAATGGAAAAGGTCAATCATAAGTTTACTTATTGGTAAACGACATCAGAATGTGGATTTTATGGCTCATATAGCTTCGTTAGGTGATTTGGGGCTTAGGAATGTGTTCGGAATGAAGTTTTGACGTCTGGTGCAGAATTAGGCTTGAATTGGCAAAAGTTAGTTTTTGGCGATTTCCGGTCGGCAGTGAAAAATAGGCTATTGGGTTCGGAATGGAATTCCGAAAGTTAGAGAAGGTTCATAATATCATTTTGGATATGTGTGCAAATTTTCAGGTCAATCGGATGTCTTTTGGTCGGTTTCGGCATCATTGGCGAAATTTAGAAGTTTCAAAGTTCACAAGCTTGAATTTGATGTAATTTTAGTGTTTTTGTGTTGTTTATGGTGTTTCCAAGGCTCGAATAACTTTGAATGATGTTATGGGGTCTACATGTATGATTGGTTGAGGTCCAGGGCGGCCTCGGGTATGTTTCGGATGCTCAAACAGGCACTTTTGGTCTTTGGGAGATTGATGGTTTTCTGGTGTTTTAGCAGCAGTGGATTGTTCACTACGATCACGTGGATTCATACGCGATTGAGTAGAGTAAAATTTTGGGGCAAGAAACTTGTTCTATGTTATCGCGTAATAAGGATTGCGATCGCATAGGTTGGGCAGCTGAAGCAGTGCGATCGCGTGGCCCTTTGTGCGATCGCATAGAGGTTCTGAGGCACTTGTGGGATGGATATTTGAGCTATGCGAACGCGTATAGTGGTGTGGGATGTGGATAGCATGGCTGGAGACGTGATCGCACTGAAGGAAATTATATTGCTGGGCAGAATGTTTTAAAAGGCCATTTTTGCGAAAGTAGTCCATTTCTCCTCCATTGTTGAATGGGTTTGGAGCTCTTTGAGAGGGTTTGAAGAAGAAATCAAGGGGAATCACTTGGAGGTAAGATTTTCTACTTCATAACTCGATTCTATGTCGTTTTCTAAGTATTAAACTGGAAAATTTGTTGAATTTAAACCCAAAATTGGGGAGATTGGGTGCATGAGAATTGGAAATTTCTTTTGATGATTTGAATGGGCAATTATTGTCCGATTTTGGTGTTCTTGATATGTATGGAGAAGTGGGAGGATGAGGATTCTTGTGATGTAAATTTTATCAAATTCTGAGACGTGGGTTCGGGGCTCAGGTTTGGCCAAATTTCGAGAATTGTGTCTAAAATTGATAGTTTTCGATTGGGTTTTGTTCCTTTAGCATATATTGATGATGTTAATCTGGTTTTGGATAGATTCGGGGCAATTGGGAGCCGATTTGAGGGGAAAGAGCATCGCGGATTAGTATTGTGGCCCGGTAGAGGTAAGTAGTTGCTATAAATCTTGTCCTGAGGGTATGAAACCCCGAACTTCATATTTCTCACTGTTTTTAGAATGACGCACATGTCGGATGACGAGTATGTGGAGCGCACTGATTTTTGGATTGGACTTGGTCCTCTCTGCGACAACTATTGAGTTGCATATTTTTATTATAAATAATATGTTAAACTGTGTTCTAAATCTATTGCTATATTTGGGCTATAAGCCATGTTTGGGGCCTCGTGCCGACTTGTTTAGACCCCTTGGGGGCTTTTTACTGCTATTTTCTCACTGTTGATTTATGATTTACACTTAGTCATGTTATGTTTAACTGATTTTGAAACTCAGCCTTATTTACACTGTTTTGAGATATAAAATGATGCTTTTGGGTCGAGTACCCCGTTTTACTGATACACCCGAGGGTCTTTTGAGAGTTTCAGACTGAGTGAGGCCGAGGGCCTGATTGTGAGGATATGATACGCCACGAGGTGGCTTGATATTAGCGCTTGGGCTGAAGGAGACCCTCCGGAGTCTGTACACACCCCCAGTGAGCGCAGGTACCTACTGAGTACGAGTGTCGAATGCCGAGTGACGAGTGACGAGTGATTGGGAGGCATGAGTGGCTGTGAGGTATGTCCGAGGGGCTGATTATGAGTGACTGTGAGGTATGCCCGAGGGGCTGATTATTAGTGACTGTGAGGCATGCCCGAGGGGCAGGTTCTAATACATGTTTTTGCCCGAGGGGCTACTTATGATTTTACCAATTTCACGCTGAACTTATGAAATATGTTTTGCCCGAGGGGATTTTTATGACTTTTATCATTTATTTACACTAACCTTCTTGAAAGTTATATTGAAACTATTGGCAAGTATATTTCTAAATGATTTTACTGAAATCGACTTTTAAGCGTGATGATTTAATGTATACATTGTGGGAAAGAAAGGTCGTGCTTATTGAAAATGATGATTTGATTTATGTGTTTCCTACTGCTCTAGCCTGATTTATTTTCATTACTACTAAGTTGGCATACTCACATTACTCCCAGCACCTTGTGTGCAGATCCAGGTGTTAGGGCAGAGTGAGCTGTGCATCTTTTCCAGAGATCTTCTCGGAGATTTTGCGAGGTAGCTGCACGCGTCTGCAGTCTTGCTCTCTATTATAGAGTTTATTCTTTTCTTTGTATTTGTATATTTTATGTAGATGCTCATGACCAGTGACTCCGGGATCTCGGGAGTTGTATTTAATATTCGGTATAGCTTTGACTGTTTTAAAAATGTTTAAAAGAAACCCTTATGGGTTATCAGTTTAGTAAATATGGAAGCTTATTACGATTTGAGTGATATTTGGTTGGCCTAGTTCCACGATAGGCTCCATCATGACTCGCTTAGATTTGGGGTCGTGACACTATAGCAGAATCGTTTTGTGGCAGCATAATTGATTTTTCTATAGCAGAATCATTCTGCGACCAATTGTGCGATAACATAATCTCTTTTGCGAAAACACAATCATCATGCGGTCGGAGAATGATGTTTCAAAAGTTACGAATTCTCCGTTTTACTCCGCGACAGATATGTGGTCCGCAGAGTAATTTTGCGGTCACAAAATTGACCGCAAAAAGGCCAATTTGTGAAACAATTTACCTCTAACTCTCCAATGCATTTTACAACCAAAAATTTCGCACCGTGGCTCATTTCTATAATTTTCAAACACATGGCCTACCTCGATACCATGAAACCTTAAATTCCTTGCATTCTCCCCTGTTTAGGATCATTCTTCCTCGAGTGAGAAGTAGAGTCCGCACTAAACACTTAGCATAATTTATCTCTTTTCTCACATACCTCAAGCCCCCAAATTGTGACTAACTCCCAAAATTTTCAGAATTTTGCGGCAGAGTCTCTTCAGTACTTGGGCCTATCCACCTGCCAGAGAATCACCAAAACCACCCTAACAGCACATCCACAACTCGACAAAGCATCACTATATATATATATATATATATATATATATATATATATATATATATATATATATATATATATATATATATATATATTAGCAACACTAATCTCAACATTACATGCATTGCATTATCAAAATGATATCTAGACATGAACTGCACATTTTTAAATTATAAGACATAGAAAATATCTTTCAAATCACAACTATTTTCTATACAATCAAGCAAAAATATTTTCTTTCCGCAACACTTTTGGCCTTCAAGGTGACTTTCTCGACCCACAGACTTCGCCATAACACTTGGCGGAGGAAATATCTTTATTCCTAAACTTCCAGACTTGTTTAATTAAGGATTATAATTAGGTACCTCTCATAAGACAACTACCCATTAATTTCACCTTCTGTAGTTTCCATCGGAGCGACTGACAAAATATTTCTATCAACCTTCTTATATATAGCCACATGAAACACCGGGTATAGAGAGGGAAACGATGGGGAAACATCATTCTCATAGTTTGGCCTATTTCTTTCAAGATTCCTTAAGGCCTAATATGAACTATACCTACTTCACCTTCCTTAACAATTCACCTAACATTTTCATGGAGAAAGTCTTGAGAATAATCCGTTTACCCTCTTCAACTCTACATTTGTACGCGAACACTCAAAAACATTGGTGACCTTCAACAATTACTCTAAGATGTGCTAGAATGAATATGACGATAAAATTTCCTATCCAATATATTTGATCATGGAATGATGCTTCTTCTTTGACATATTTGAACATTCAACCCCCATAGATTTGATACAAGGAGGAACAACGGGGTTGAAGATTGGGCTTGAATTATTCAAGAATCCATCAATGTGCTGAGCAGAGTATTTTATGAGGTTATATCCAAAGAGACATGAAGCTTACTATTGATAACGGTGACATGATTATTCATTGTGATGACATCATTGATTTGGAAAATGAGGCATAGAGTTAAGTAGTATATTGACAATAGAAATCCTTAAGGATGAATAGTCAAGTATATGGCACCAGTTTCCTACTTGATTGTAGGGGGAAATTAGCTTAACTCAAAATGAGAATATTCCTACACCCTGAATGTGATATGGGTTTCACAATACATAAAATGGGTTATGCTCCTAACATAAACTGAAAGAAGGAATCTATGCCACAAACCCATGAGGATGAAAAAGAAGTCTAGCACTTGTGCGATTATTATCATTCATGCAACATAACCCTTTCCGATAGTTGATCCTATATGAGAAACTAGAGATGCAACAAACTTGTCTTTCAAATCAATATGCTCATGATATGTGCCAAAATCTGAAAGCATCTAATTTCAACCTTTCACGAGTGAAACCACATAGCTAGGAAATTTTAATATTGGAATGAAATCATGTATTGGTTAGAGAGATGAACTTTTTGCTATGTGCTAGACATGTTTCTGCCATAATAACTCTAAAGCTGTAATAGTTGGCCACTTCATGGGAAATCACAGTACTAGGAACAAAGTGAGCTACTTATTGTGAGACGATTTAGGTGGACATGAAAGTCATATTGAGATGGGGGAAAAAAAAATCTTCCTGTGCCGAATAATTGATAAATCTCAAATTTTTCAGAAACTTTATGTGGACAAGTGACCCCCTTCAATTGACATGTACACATATTATAGGTGCTGAGATATGCTCTCGTGTTACTAGACAATGAAAATACTTCATGATAATAATCACAAAGGAGTAAAGTGTTTGTTCAAACCATGTGAGAGTGGCTTAAGAAGGGTCTCAACACTAGGATGCCTTACATTGGATTCGATACCACATAAGTAAACTTTACAATGGTGCATGCATAGGCAGAAGTGACTAGATGTTATTCTTTCGAATCAAAAGTTTCTATAAAAAATCAGCAGGTACAGTCTCTTGTTGAGAATTTTAGAAAGCAAGTGGGAGTATTAATCCTAGAGTTATAACTCAATTCAAGGAAATAATTATAGAACTCAAATCCACAAGAGGTCGTAAATAAGAGAATTGTGATCAAGAGGCTTCACGAATATTGTGTCTTATTCAAAGAGTAGGTATATGCAATATTTTTTGATTCAGCATTTTGGTTAAGACCATGTCTATGAAGGCTCTTCAATATGGATGTACATATACAATAAGCAAAATTTTGCATTGTTCATAATGATGTACTAGGGAGTGACTTACTTGGTTAAGTTAGGTTGATAGGGCAATAACTTAATCGACGCCCTCCGACTCCACATCCATAACATACATTGGTGCCATACTGACATACCCCTGAATGACATCTCCTATACTTTACGCAACGGGGATGAGGTCTGTTATACTGACTCGCCTCACTAACGTGATACTTACCCTTTTTGAATACATCATAAACATTCACATTATTCTTCCTCTAAACCTTCATAGCGGGAGTAACAATCTCTATACTGGGTTTCTATGTAGTCATTTGAATTTACCAAGCCTTATACCTCTAACACACTACTGAGCATACTCACAACACGATGCAAAAATATTCCTTCCCGCATAACGGGCAGACCGGGATAGGTGTACCCCATCTAGGGAATTTGTTCTTCATCTGCTCCCTCTTTCCATAACCATAACATATTTCAAGAGTGACCCAACATAAACCCAAATGGTGCTTCTAGAAAATCAACATTCCGGCTTATTGGTGCCAACAACCTTCTTTCGTTTCCTAGGTGCTCTCACCACATGATCTGGTGGAGCAATGACATTAATAGGAACAAGGGTACTCCCCTTAGCAACAAGTTCTTTTGATCCCTCCATGGCTAGATACATTCTCCTAACAAACCCTTGTGCAATCTCCCTCGGATTCAATGGTGGGGTCATTCCATGCTTACTGCTTCAAACTCTTGGATTACTCGTCTTGAAAATAAGACATAACGAGAAAATTATCTCCCTATATAGATCTCTATCGCACGATATGGAGTATCAAATAAAGGTGATATTCCTATGTCCGAGTAGCCCTCCTTATAGATAAGGTTGATAACACACAAATAAGAAGGGATCAACTAGACACGACTCCGAGATATCCTAGGACACTTTAAATCCTTAGGCTCTGACACCAAGTTTGTCACACCCCGAACTCGAGAAGCGAGACTGGCGCTTAACCAAGTGAACCTGGTCGAGCAAGCCTATTAGATTTCCTTCTACCCAAATTCATCCATGAATAAAGAGAGAATATATCTCATTAATTATACACCAAGGGGATTTTATTAACAACCTCAATTTCCATTTCCATTATTAACTCAAATTTTTAGTCTCAAAATACATACACTTTCATAGCGGACGTGGAACAAGTGATTCAAATACACCAAAGGGGATTTTATTAACAACCTATATTTCCATTTCCATTATTAACTCAATTTTTTAGTCTCAAAATACATACCCTTTCATAGCGGACGTGGAACAAGTGACTCGAATACATCATGATTCGAATACGCGGAAGTTCTTGGCTAGTTGGGTACGTAGTTGCTTGTGGCTTAGAAGGGACCATGGAGTTCCCGTATTTTCCCTAGGTTGGCATGGCACGCATGGTATGTTGGGTAGAGTTGATATTTGCATATGTGAGGTCACGGTTCGGTTCTGGAAGGAAGGTCATAACTTCTCAGGCAGCATGGCCAATTTCAGATGACTAGGTAAATGATATCACTAATTGGCGCGACTTGATGAGGGTATACATTTCAGAAAGAGCAATGTGTTTGAGTAAAGGGTACTTCATTGGTATCGCGGCGCCCTATTGTTGGATCGACTGTTGATATTAAAGGTTGGTTGCTAACACGGAAGAATTATAGGGGCATTCCACGTGGAATGATTGAGTATTTGGGATGTGTCATGTATTCGAGCGGTGGATTTGAGATCAGATATAGTAATCCGTGCGCTTCATGGACTTCGAGACTGAGAGTTCTCATAAATAAGTTATTTTGTGGTAGTGAACTGTGAAGATGCAAGTTGAGATAGTCGGATGTTAGTATGAACCATGATCCCGTCATTGTGAACTTTTCGGTAAGTTATCTATCTGTTATGGGTGACCAGAGTTAAATTAAGGTTATTGGTAGGCTAATATGTGTGTGTCTTCTGCACCGGGTCGGAATTGTTGGTTGCGGATTTCTATTATTGATGAATGTACCATTCGATTGTGATTGAGTTTATTCATGTTCTAGAGTGATCTATGAGTTACCCTTCGGTGTTGCGAGGAGTGGTGATTATTGGATATATAAACATATGGTGCGGTTCTTATTGGGATTTGTAGCTGGATTTGAGTAAGGTAAGTAATTGGGTGTTGCGGGATTGAGACGTGTTGGTTATATACCTTCTATTTCGGGTGGCATGGTATCCTCCGATTTCCTCCCGGGGTTATGGCAATGCACTTTGAGTACTTGACGTCGAATTTTGAATGGTTATTGATTTTGGGCAAGATGTCTTGAAATATTTCAAGTGGACGAGCGATTGGATGAGATCGCAAAGTGTAGCGGTGCTTTGTAGGGGTATGACCTTTAGTACTGTATTCGTGTGTTTTGATTTTTACGGTATGTGCCAGGCTATTAGCATGATATGGTTGTGGTAATTGTTAATGGCAGGATAGTCCTCTCGTGTGGATCTTTTATATTATTTGATTGCATTGGGATGTTGTTGTTAAGTGCACGAGTTGCACAGGTTTTGGCTTCGAATTGTACCGTTGTGTCATGTCTTAAGGGTGGTTGTGATGGATGAGAAGAGGTCATTGGACCAAGACAGAACATTTTCATAATTTTCTACAACATAGTTTGAAGGATAAATATGAGGAGTCGGCTTAGAAATCTGCTATAATTCCTGTTTGGGAAGGGAGAGCTTCATGTCTGACTGATCGGACGAATGGTTGATAGTTTCTACGTGCTTCTTTCATTATCAGCTGTATATGGAAGTGTTAGAGTGAGGTATTTCCTAATAAGAGGTTATGTACCGGTATTGGGTTGTTCTGAGCAGTTATTGTGGTTAAGAGTTATCGCTATGAGTGTTTGAGTCCCACGGTGTATTATGTGATTGCATCTGGGGTGCGTATATGACTTGATTCAGCATGTTCAGACTTGTTCAATTTATAGTTATGGAAATTTTGATCTTGTATATAATTTCAGAAGTGGCAATTTTGTTCTAAGGTTTATGGGCTAGGATTTGGATTTCGAAATTTCAATGGGATTGTGCTATTGGACATATATGGGATAGGGTTAAGTGGGATCACCTCCGGGTAGGTGCATGGTAAGCTACGTAACAGTTTGATGGTGTTGGAGAGCAACTCTTGGCATGTTCAAGGACGAACGTATGTTTAAGTGGGGGAGGATGTAGCGACCCGGCCGATCGTTCTGAGATTTTAGCCCCATTTCCCCCGTTTATGCTGGATTTTATGTGGTTCAGCTTCATTTATATGTGTTGGGTCGGTTGGTTCGGGTTCAGAGTGGTCATGGTAAGAATTGAGGCATTTCGTCTCTCAAGGTAGCCTACTAGTTGACTTATTGGTGAACGAACTCGGAATATTGATTTTATGGCTCAGATGATTTCGTTAGGTGATTTAGGACTTAGGAGTGTGTTTGGAATGGAGTTTTGATATCCGGTGTAGAATTAGGCTTGAATTGGCGAAAGTTAGTTTTTGGCGATTTCCAGTCGGTAGTGGAAAATAGGCTATCGGGGTCAGAATTGAATTCCAGAAGTTGGAACAGGTCTGTAATGTCATTTTGGATATGTGTGCAAAATTTCAGGTCAATCGGAGGTGTTTTGGTAGGGCTTTCGGCGTCGTTAGTGATATTTGGAAGTTTCAAAGTTCAAAGGCTTGAATTTGATGTAATTTTGGTGTTTTCATGTTATTTTTGGTGTTTCGAAGGCTCGACTAAGTTTGAATAATTCTATGCGGTGTGTTGATATGTTTGGTAGGGGCCCCGAGGGGCTCGAGATTGATTTCGGAGGCAGGAGGTTCACGCGCAGGTTCGAAGGGAGTCTAGGCAGGAGGAGTCCGCAGGTGCGAAGGGATGACCGCACTTGCGAAGCCACGGGTGCGGAGAAGGGGTCACAGGTGCGAGAATTTGGTCCGTTAGTGGGATTGCGCAGGTGCGCACCTGGGAACATGTGCGACTCCGCAGGTGTGATTAAAGGTCCGCAGGTGCGGAATTGCTGGGCAGAACAGTATAAAAGAAGCCTCCGTGGAGGTTTATTCATTTCATCATTTTTGCATGCGGTTAGAGCTCAATTGAGGGCAATTTGAAGAGAGAATTCATGGGTCTTCAGTGGAGGTAAGTTCCCGGGTTATTAAAGTCGTTTCCATGATATTTTGTTCGGATTAGGCTTGTAAATTGAAGGATTTAAGTAAGAAAAAGTTGGGAAAATGGGAGGAAAGATTTGGAAATTTCTTTAGGCAATTTTAGTAGGCAATTATGGTCCGCTTTTTATGTTCTTGGTATATACGGATTCATGGGAGGATAAGGGTTCTTGTGATGTAAATTTTATCGAATTCCGAGACGTGGGCTCGGGGCTCGGGTTTGGCCGAATTTTGAGATTTTTTTATAAATTGATAGTTTTCGATTGGGTTGAGTTCCTTGGGTATATATTAATAATGTTAAACTGGTTTTGGCTAGATTCGGAGCAATCGGGAACTAATTTGAGGGGCAAGAGCATGGCGGTCTAGTATTGTGGCCCGGTAGAGGTAAGTAATGGTTATAAATCTTGTCCTGGGGGTATGAAACCCTGGACTACGTATTTCTCACTGATTTTAGAATAGCGCACATGTCGGATGACGAGTATGTGGCGCGCACTAATTTTTGGATTGGACTTGGTCCTCTCCGCGGCAACTATTGAGTTGCGTATTTTACTCTAAACCTTATGTTAAATTATGTTCTAAAGATTGTTGAAATATTTGGGCTATAAGACGTGTTTGGGGCCTCATGCCGATCTGTTTAGACCCCTTGGGGGATTTTTACTGTTGTTTTCCTCACTATTTATTGATGATTTCACTCAGCCTAATTTACACTACTTTGAGATTTAAAAATGATATTTTGGGTCGAGTACCCTGTTTTACCTCGCACGACGGGCTTTATGGGAGGTTCTGCTGAGTGAGGCCGAGGGCCTGATTGTTAGGATATGATACGCCACGAGGTGGCTTGATATTAGCGACTGGGCTGAAGGAGCCCCTCCGGAGTCTGCACACATCCCCAGTGAGCGCGCCGAGTGCCGAGTGACGAGTGATTGGGAGGCATGAGTGACTGTGAGGTGTTGAGTGACTTATTATGACTGATGGTGAGGTATGCCCGAGGGGCTGATTATGAGTGATTGTGAGGCATGCCTGAGGGGTTGATTATGATACATGTTTTTGCCCGAGGGGCTACTTATGATCTTTACTACTTTCACTCTGAACTTATGAAACATATTTTGCCCGAAGGGCCTCGTTATGATTTATTCATTTTCATACTTAATCTTTCGGGTTGAAGTTGTTGAAAATATACTTTTTTCAAAGGATTTTTCTGAAGTTGGTTTTAAGGCATGATGATGTCATATACCTATGTTATACTGTTGGAAAGAAAGGCTGTGCATATTGTAAATTAATGACATTGATTTTATGTGTTTCTTGCTACTGAGACCTGATTTATTTTCATTACTACTGAGTTGGTGTACTCACATTACTCCCTGCACCTTGTGTGCAGATCCAGGTGTTAGGGCAGGGTGAGCTGTCTATCTGTTCCGGAGATTCTTGTAGGTTGCGAATTAGCTGCATGCGTCGGCAGTCCTGCTCCCTCTCCTGCTTACTATTATAGAATTTATTTTCTTTTGAGTTTTATATTTTATGTAGATGCTCATGACCAGTGACTCCGATTTCTCGGGGGTTATATTAATATTCAGTATAGCTTTAACTGTTTTATAATGTTTAAAGGAAACCTTTATGAGTTATCAGTATAAAGATGTAAATGGAAGCTTATTATGGTTTGAGTGGAGTTTTGGCTGGCCTAGTTCCACGATAGGCGCCATCACGACTAGCCTATTTGGGGTCGGGACAGTTTGGTATCAGAGCGCTAGGTTACATAGGATTCACCGGTCATGAGCAGGTTTAGTAGAGTCTTGCGAATCGGTAAGGAGACATCTGTACTTATCTTCGAAAAGCTGCAGAACCCTTAGGAAAAATCTCACATTCTTGAATTCTTATCGTGCGACTCCATTGTATCCAGCCAAGAGCGTAACTCTTGAATTCCTTCCATGTATTCGAACGCGCATGAGAGCGCTTGGTATCAGTTGTGCATCGACGACTTGTGGCTTCCATGGGTGAGATGTGATTTTGGCATATTGGTAATGGGCCAGTCTGGAGGACTTGAGGCCGAATTCATTATGTGGCTTGATTGCTGAGATTTCCGTTGTGTGGGCACATGTATTTGGGACTTATATGTCCATTTGTGTTCTTATTAATGAGAATTGGTGACTAGATGCCTATGTGGTGGTTGTGACTTGATGGTTAGATGTGTTCTGACTGTGATTTGTGACAAAAGGGTTGGCTGGAAATGTGGTAAGATTTATTGAGTGTTTGATTTCTGTCTCGATTTGGTATATGGCCTTGAGTTGTGATTATGTTGAAAGACCTCTCATGTTGAGTAGTTGTGGAGTGAACCGGATTTTTCTATTGGGTTATGAGTTCCTGGTGACGTCTTTTGAGCTGATCATTGCCCCAGTAGCATTCATGTATTTGATTAACGGTCTATCCGAGCCGTATTATCACTCCTTGCTATTGCATTCATTGATGGCATCCTGGCATATTCGCGTAGCCATGAGTATCATACTCAGTATTTGAGGATGGCATTATAAGGATTCAGGGAGGAAAGGCTCTATGCCATTTCTCCGAGTGTGACTTTTGGCTTGGTTCAGTAGCATTCTTGGGACACGTGGTGTCCAGTGAGGGTATCAATGTGGTCAGACATGTGTGGGTAGAGCTTCAAGAAGCTCGAGATTTCTGTGACCACCACTCTAGTGTTAGTTCTGCCATCAGCTTCAGGTTCTTACCGCGTATTGTGATGCCTCGAGGGTAGGCGTTGGTTGTGTTCAGATGCAGGAAGGTGTAGTGACTGCGTGATAGTTATGGTCCTCAGAAGTGTATGGAGAGATATCAGTTGGGGCTAAGCGGGTAGGGGTATCTCCTGCGGGTTGTCCTAGGGTGTGTGGTCCCTGTGTAGTTCTGTAATAAGTTCTCTTCTACCTGTAAAATGATATATGTTGTAATTGGAGTTTAGATCGCTTGTGGAAGTTTGCATGACTATTGCAATGGTGAATGCGAGATTTGTAGATGACTTGAGCTGTTAGACGGGTGGTGTTATTATGGGCATTGTGAGTTATTGTTTGTCTCGATTGTTGGCTTTGAGCCAAGTGGGGGAGTCTGTTAATGATAAGTTGATTGCACGATTATGTGTGGTATTGGTTTCAGTTCGAGATATATTGGTAAATCAGTTATGACATGCAGGTGTGCGGTATGGGAATGTCACGAATAATGGGAATTTCTTCGATATAGGTTGTAATGTACTTTGTTGGGGTAATTAGGTTCTATTGAATGATTTAGTGTAAATTGTAAAAGGTGTAGTGTGTATGGTGTATAAATTTTCTTGTGGCTTCAAGTGAGTGGATTACTTTCCTGGTATGACAGCGTGCAAACGGGTCAGGTTGATTCTGTCTAATTGGTCATGGTGGTGGAGATTTATGTTAGAGGATGTCAAGACTTGTGCTATTTCTACATCATCACAGATTCTAAATATCGGTATTAGGAAGGTGAAGATAATGGCTTTTAGATTCACAGGAAGTCTCTTCAGGGTAAGTATTTTTAATGTGGTACTTTTGGGGATATTGGAGAGAGTATTCGGCGGCTTATGAGCCTTAGACGGTATGTTTTTGTGCTTGGGTCACGTGTGGTGAGTCCAGTTGAAGATTTTGGTATTATGGCAGAGAGAAGTATCAATTTGAAGGTAAGTTAGAAGGACCTCGGGTAAATAGGGAAACTTGGTAGTAGGTCAAATCGGCATGGTAAGGGATACAATTAGTTCTTGGGTGTTCATGAGGTGATGAGTTTTTTCGGGTGTTTCTTAGCAACGCTCTCTGATTTTTGGTGGCCTGCGTAGCTTGGTTGAGTTAGAAGAATTCAGTCCTGATGGTTTGGTGATGCGCAAATGGGATTTCAGATAGTTCCTGATGGTTTTTACCCAGTTAAATATTTTCTTCTGACATGTATTGAATTTTCTTCTAAATGGGATGAAATGGAAGTTCTTGGCTAGTTGGGTACGTAGTTGCTTGAGGCTTAGAAGGGACAATGGAGTTCCCGTATTTTCCCTACGTTGGCATAGCGTGCGCGATATGTTAGGTAGAGTTGAGATTTGCATATGTGAGGTCTCGGTTCGGTTATGGAAGGAAGGTCATAAATTCTTAGGCAACATGGGCAGTTTCAGATGACTAGGTAGATGATATCACTAATTGGTGCGACTTGATGAGGGTATACATTTCAGAAAGAGCAGTTGTTTGAGTTAAGGGTACTTCATTAGTATCGCGGCACCCTATTGTTGGATCGACTGTTGATATTCAAGGTTGATGGTAATACAAAAGAATTATAGAGGTATTCCACGTGGAATGATTGAGTATTTGGGATGTGTCATGTATTCGAGCTGTGGAGTTGAGATCAGATATAGTAATCCGTGCGCTTCATGGACTTCGTGACTGAGAGTTCTCATACACAGGTTATTTTGTGGTAATGAACTGTTGCGAGCTGAGCTAGTCAGACGTTAGTATGTACCATGATCCCATCATTGTGAACTTTTCAGTATGTTATCTATTTGTTATGGGTGACCAGAGTTAAATTAAGGATATTGGTAGGCTAATATGGGTGTGTCTTCTGCACCGGGTCAGAATTCTTGGTTGCGGATTTCTATTATTGAGGAATGTACCATTTGATTGTGATTGAGTTTATTCATGTTCTATAGTGATCTATGAGTTACCCTTCAGTGTTGCGATGAGTGGTGATTATTGGTTATATATACATATGGTGCGGTTCTAATTGGGCTTTATAGCTTGATTTGAGTAAGGTAAGTAATTGGGTGTTGCGGGATTGAGACGTGTTGGTTGTATACCTTCTATTTCGGGTGGCATGGTATCATCCGGTTTTCCCCCGTGGTTATGGCAATGCACTTTGAGTACTTAATGTCGAATTTCGAATGATTATTGATTTTGGGAAAGATGTCTTGAAATATTTCAAGTGGACCAGCGGTTGGATGAGATCGCACAATGTAGCGGGGTTATGTAGGGGTATGGTCTTTAGTATTGGATTCGTGTGTTTTGCTTTTTACGGTGTGTGCCACGCTGTTAGCATGATATGGTTGTGGTAATTGTTAATGGCAGTCGTATGGATCTTTTATATAATTTGATTGCATTGGGATGTTGCTGTTAAGTGCACGAGTTGCATAGGTTTTGGCTTTGAATTGTATCGATGTGTCATGTCTTAAGGGTGGTCGTGATGGATGAGAAGAGATTAATGGACCTAGAATGAACATTTTCAGAATTTTCTACAACATAGTTGGAAGGATAAATATCGGGAGTCGGCTTAGAAATCTGCTATTATTCCTGTTTGGGAAGGAGGAGCTTCATGTCTGACTGATCGGACGAATGGTTGTTAGTTTCTACGTGCTTCTTTCATCATCAACAGTATATGGAAGTGTTAGAGCGAGGAATTTCCTAATAAGAGGTTAGGTACCGGTATTGGGTTGTTCTGAGCAGTTATTGTGGGTAAGAGTTATCGCTATGAGTGTTTGAGTTGCGCAGTGTATTATGTGATTCCATCTGGGGTGCGTATATGAATTGATTCAGCATGTTCAGACTTGTTCAGTTTATAATTATGGAAATTTTGATCTTGTATATTATTTCAGAAGTGGGAATTTGGTTCTAAGGTTTATGGGCCAGGATTTGGATTTCGAAATTTCAACGGTATTGTGCTATTGGACCTATATGGCATAGGGTGAAGTGGGATCACCCCCGGGTATGTGCACGGTAAGCTACGTAACAGTTTGATGGTGTTGGAGAGCAACTCTTGGCACGTTCAAGGATGAACGTACGTTTAAGTGGGGGAGGATGTAACGACCCGGCTGATCGTTACGAGAATTTTGCCCTGTTTCACCCGTTTCTACTGCATTTTATGTTGTGTAGCTTCATTTATGTGTGTTGGGTCGGTTGGTTCGGGTTCAGAGTGGTCATGGTGAGAATTGAGGCATTTAGTCTCTCAAGGTAGCCTAATAGTTGAGAAAGTCAACTGAGAGTTGACTTATTGGTGAATAACCTAGGAATGCGGATTTTATGCATCAGATGGCTTCGTTAGGTGATTTGGGACTTAGGAGTGTGTTCGGAATGAAGTTTTGATGTCCGGTGTAGAATTAGGCTTGAAACTGCGAAATTTAGGTTTTGGCGATTTCCGCTGGGCAGTGGAAAATAGGCTATCGGGGTCGGAATGGAATTCCGGAAGTTGGAACCGGTCTGTAATGTCATTTTGGATATGTGTGGAAAAATTTTCAGGTAAATCAGAGGTGTTTTGGTTAGTTTCGGTGTCGTTGGCAATATTTGGAAGTTTCAAAGTTCATAGGCTTGAATTTGATGTAATTTTTGTGTTTTCATGTTATTTTTGGTGTTTCGAAGGCTCGACTAAGTTTGAATAATGCTATGGGGTGTGTTGGTATGTTTGGTAGGGGCCCCGAGGGGCTCGGGATTGATTTCGGATGGTTGGCGGAGTTTTGAACTTTGGAAATTTGCAGCAAATGGCTGCTGGTGTAAGTAATGGTGTTGGCCACACCTGCGGATTGGTAGCCGCAGGTGCGATGTCGCAGGTGCGAAAGTCCACACGCAGGTTCGAAGGGAGTCTAGGCAGGAGGAGTCCGCAGGTGCGAAGGGATGGCCACACCTGCGAAACCTTAGGTGCGGAGAAGGGGTCGCAGGTGCGAGAATTTGGTCCGTTAGTGGGATTGCACAGGTGAGCACCTGGGACACCATGTGCGAGTCCGCAGGTGCCGAATTGCTGGGCAGAACAATATAAAAGAAGCCTTCGTGAAATTTTATTCATTTCACCATTTTTGCATGCGGTTGGAGCTCAATTGAGGGCAATTTGAAGAGAGAATTCGTGGGTCTTCAGTGGAGGTAAGTTCTTGGGTTGTTAAAGTCGTTTCCATGCTTTTTTTGTTAAAATTAGGCTTGTAAATCGAAGGCTTTAAGTAAGAAAAAGTTGGGAAAATGGGAGGAAAGATTTGGGAATTTCTTTTGGCAATTTTAGTAGCAATTATGGTCCGATTTTGATGTTCTTGGTATATACAGACTCGTGAGAGGATAACGGTTCCTGTGATGTAAATTTTATCGAATCCCGAGACGTGGGCCCGGGACTCATATTTGGCCGAATTTCTAAATTTTTGGAAAGATTGATAGTTTTCGATTGGGTTGAGTTCCTTGGGTATATATTAATAATGTTAAACTGGTATTGGCTAGATTTGGAGCAATCAGGAGCCAATTTGAGGGGCAAGAGCATGGCGTTCTAGTATTGTGGCACGGTAGAGGTAAGTAATGGTTATAAATCTTGTCCCGAGGGTATGAAACCCTGGGCTACGTATTTCTCACTTATTTTAGAATAGCGCACATGTCGGATGACGAGTATGTGGCGCACACTGCTTTTTGGATTGGACTTGGTCCTCTCCGCGGCAACTATAGAGTTGCGTATTTTACTCTAAACCTTATGTTAAATTATGTTCTTAAGGTTGTTGAAATATTTGGGCTATAAGCCGTGTTTGAGGCCTCGTGCCGATCTGTTTAGACCCCTTGGGGGCTTTTTACGGTTTTTTTACTCACTATTTATTGATGATTTCACTCAGCCTAATTTACACTACTTTGAGATTTAAAAATGATGTTTTGGGTCGAGTACCCTGTTTTACTGATTCGCCCCCGGGGCTTTTTGAGAGGTTCTGCTGAGTGAGGCCGAGGGCCTGATTGTGAGGATATGATACGCCACGAGGTGGCTTGATATTAGCTCTTGGGCTGAAGGAGCCCCTCCGGAGTCTACACACACCCCTAGTGAGCGCACCGAGTGCCGAGTGCCGAGTGACGAGTGATTGGGAGGCATGAGTGATTGTGAGTTGCTGAGTGACTGATTATGAGTGATGGTGAGGTGTGCCCGAGGGGCTGATTATGAGTGACTGTGAGGCATGCCCGAGGTGTTGATTATGATACATGTTTTTTTCCCGAGGGGCTACTTATGATCTTACTACTTTCACTCTGAACTTAAGAAACATGTTTTGCCCGAAGGGCCTCGTTATGATTTATTCATTTTCATACTAAATCTTTCGGTTTGAAGTTGTTGAAAATATACATTTTTCAAAGGATTTTTCTGAAGTTGGTTTTACGGCATGATGATTTCATATATCTATGTTATATTGTTGGAAAGAAAGGTTGTGTATATTGTGAATTGATGACATTGATTTTAAGTGTTTCTTGCTGCTCAGACCTGATTTATTTTCATTAATACTGAGTTGGTGTACTCATATTACTCCCTGCACCTTGTGTGCAGATCCAGCTGTTAGGGCAGGGTGAGCTGTCTATCTGTTCCGGAGATTCTCGGAGGTTGCGAGGTAGCTGCATGCGTCTGCAGTCCTGCTCCCTCTCCTGATCACTATTATAGAATTTATTTTCTTTTGAGTTGTATATTTTATGTAGATGCTCATGACCAGTGACTCCGGGTTCTCGGGGGTTGTACTAATATTCAGTATAGCTTTAACTATTTTATAAATGTTTAAAGGAAACCTTTATGAGTTATCAGTATAGTAAGGATGTAAATGGAAGCTTATTACGATTTCAGTGTAGTTTTGGCTGGCCTAGTTCCATGATAGGGGCCATCACGACTGGCCTAGATTTGGGGTCGTGACATTTAATTTATTGTTTATGGCCCTATTTAAACCAAATTATTTCGTAATTAGCCAAAATGGCATCTTTTTGATATAATTGAAATAACTTTGCAATTATAGCCCAAGTATATAATTTTATACTATTTTTGACCGAAAATTAGTCACTAGTATTTTTAAATATTAAATAATTATTTTAAATTATTTTCAATGCATGAATTCATTTTTTATAATTATTAGCTATTTTACAAATTATTTTAATTAATTCGAATTGGGTACTTAACAAATAGCCACTTTCATTTTAATTCTATCCTGAATTAAACCAGCCCCAAACCCAAATTATATTAGCCCAAAACCCCTTAATAATACCAGCCTAAATGCCCCCAGCCCAAATCCATTAATCACCCCACCCAATTCCCCTTTTAATCTGGAACTTTGATCATTTTGATCAACGGTCTAGATCTATTCTTACCTAATTTAACCCTAAAGACTACCCCCACCCTTTTCCTTTCATTTTCCTCTCTTTCACTCCGTCGTTACATCCCTCTCATCTCTCTCAAAACTCTCTTTGCTAAACCTACTCACCGGTCGTTGGCTTGCCGGTAACTATGGTGGTTTCACCACCATCCCCAGCCCCATGGCTCCCTCACATGCCGGATAACTACTACCTTAAGATCCACAAAGGAACCAGAGACAGTTCAACTCACCCCATGTCTTTTTCATGTCGTTATCAAGCCACCCCTGGCCTGTCCGAGTAAGATCCTTCCATCTCCAGCTAAAACCTATGGTTTCTAAGCTGATTATCTCATATCTAGCTTATCTATCTCTGAAATCCTATTTTTTAACTCTTGACTTCATAGACCTGTAATGGATCTGAGTATATCCTGAGTTATTTTGCTGTTTTCCTTAATGATTTCTCCGATTTTTTCTAAAACGCCCTTTTGTCTTCAAACTTGGTTTTCTTGACCCCTTTTCAAAAATTATTCTTCTTCTGATATAAGTGTTATTCTATGATTTTCAATATGTTTAAGCATCTATTTAAGTTTTTCCCCATTTTGTCTGACTTATTATGTCAAAACCCTATGTTTCATGGTCTTAATCATGGGTTCTAAGTCTATTCTTGCTTATTTGTTCATTTGCATGTATGTTCTTTATGAATTCGTTCAGAGTTTCTGTGATTTTAACTTATTAGGGTTTCTGATTGTTGCTTCTGTTAAGTCATGCTATGTTCTATGCGAATGTAACGACCTGTTCGGTCGTTCAGAGTGGCTGTGGTGAGAATTGAGACACTTAGTCTCTTAAATTAGCTTGATAGTTGAAAAAGTCAATTGGGAGTTGACTTATTGGTAAATGACATCAGAATGCAAATTTTATGGCTCGAATAGCTTTGTTAGGTGATTTGGGACTTAGGAGTGTGTTCGGAATGAAGTTATGATGTCCTGTGTAGAATTAGGCTTGAATTGGCAAAAGATAGTTTTTGGCGATCTTCGATCGGCAGTGGAAAATAGGCTTTTGGGGTCGGAATGGAATTCTGGAAGTTGGAGAAGGTTCCTAATATCAATTTGGATATGTGTGCAAATTTTCAGGTCAATCGGGTGTGTTTTGGTTGGTTTCGGTATCTTCGGTATCTTTGGTGAAATTTTGCGGGTCCGTAGGTGCGAGGAAAGTTCCGCAGGTGTGGATTAACTGGGCAGAACTATTTAAAATTGTGCCTCCGCGGATATTTTGACATTTCCTCCGTTGTTGCATGCGGATTTAGCTGAGTTGAGAGCAAATTGAAGAGGGAATTCGAGGGTCTTCAGTGGAGGTAAGTCCCCGGATAATAAAACTCATTTCTATGCTATTTTGTTTTGATTAGGCTTGTAATTTGAAGAATTAAAGTAGAAAAAGTTTTGAGAATGGGAGGAGGTTTGGAAAATTCTTTTGGCGATTTGGGCAGGAAATTGTGGTCCAATTGTGGTGTTCTTGGCATGTGTAGAATCATGGTAGGACGAGGTTTCTAGTGATGTAAATTTTATCGAATTCCGAGACGTGGTGCCGAGGCTCGGGTTTGGCCAAATTTCGATAATTGTGTATAAATTGATAGTTTTCGATTGGGTTTTGTTCCTTTAGCGTATATTGATGATGTTAAACTGGTTTTGGTTAGATTCGGAGCAATCAGGAGCCAATTTGAGGGGCAATAGCATCGCGGATTGGTGTTGTGGCGCGGTTAGAGGTAAGTAATGACTATAAATCTTGTCCCGAGGGTATGAAACCCCGGACTTCATATTTCTCACTGTTTTTAGAATGGCGCACATGTCAGATGACGAGTATGTGGCGCGCACTGATTTTTGATTTGGACTTGCTCCTCTCCGCGGCAATTATTGAGTTGCGTATTTTACTCTAAATCATACGTTAAGTTGTGTTCTAAAGACTATTGCTATATTTGGGCTATAAGCCATGTTTGGGGCCTCGTGCCGACTTGTTTAGACCCCTTGGGGGATTTTTACTTCTATTTCCTCACTGTTGATTCATGATTTACACTCGGTCATATTGTGCTTACTGTTTTCAAAACTCAGCCTTGTTTACATTATTTTAAGATATATAATGTTGTTTTAGGGTCGAGTACCCTATTTTACTGATACACCCGAGGGGCTTTTGAGAGGTTCTGACTGAGTGAGGCCGAGGGACTGGTTTGTGAGGATATGATACACCACGAGGTGGCTTGATATTAGCGCTTGGGCTGAAGGAGCCCCTCCAGAGTCTGTACACACCCCCAGTGAGCGCAGGTACCTACTGAGTGCGAGTGCTGAGTGCCGAGTGACGAGTGATTGGGAGGCATGAGTGACAGTTAGGCTGCCCGAAGGGCTGATACTGAGTGG
Source organism: Nicotiana paniculata (assembly GCA_005239505.1). Classification (NCBI taxonomy): domain Eukaryota; kingdom Viridiplantae; phylum Streptophyta; class Magnoliopsida; order Solanales; family Solanaceae; genus Nicotiana; species Nicotiana paniculata. The sequence goes on from ML310009.1 coordinate 82,243, forward strand.
TTGTGAGGTGCTGAGTGATGATCTGCTCGAGGGGAGATTTATGATTCATGTTTTTCCCGAGGGGCTACTTATGAATTTATTTCATTTTATACTGAATAATTCGGTTATTTTTATTTCGGAAATTGTTGGAAAGCACATTTTTCAAAGGATTTTACTGAAGTTGGCTTTTAAAGCATGTTGATTTCATTTATCTATGTATATATTGTTGGAAATAAAGGATGTGCATATTGTGAACTGATGATATTAATTTTATGTGTTTCTTGCCGCTTAGACTTGATTTATTTTCATTACTACTGAGTTAGCGTACTCACAATACTCCCTGCACCCTTGTGTGCAGATACATGTGCTGATACTAAGCATTAGCCATCTATTCCGTGCAGAGCCGGAGTTTCGGGATATAGAGGTAGTTGTTCAGCGTCCGCAGCATCTCTGTTTTCCCTTCTTATGATTGTATCTAGTTATGCGTTCGGAAGTTTTGTATTATAATAGTATAACTTTTGGCATATTCTTAGACGCTAATGACATGTTGACTCCGGGTTTTGGCGGATGGTTAGACTGTTTAACTGTTTATTTGCCTAATGGATTCAGTAATTCTATACTTTATGAAATGTTTGTTCATGGTTGGGATTTTGGAAAGAAACTGTAATTATGTGATTATTGGATAGCCTAGTTCCACAATAGGTGACATCACGGCCGGTTTAGGATTTGGGGTCGTGATAGCGAATCCTTAATTTTGTGTGATTTTCACCCTATTTGGCTTATTAGGGTTTCTGATTTTGCCTATTCCAGCCGATTATGTGTTTATCTCGCTTATTTTCAGAAGTTTGTGTTCATCAGTACCATGTTCCAGTTTGGATCCCTGATTCTATGTGATATTTACTTTAGCGTGCCAATTAGGGTTCTGGTTCTTGCCTTTGTCCTGCCTATTATGTGTTTATTTCGTGCAATTTGTGTTGATTCCCCTTAATCAATACTACTCCTGTTTGAATCCCTAATTCCCTGTGATTGATATCCTTCATTCTCTACTGATTTCAACCTCTAAAATATTTTCTTACCTTATTTTATGGGCGATTACGCTGTCAATCTATTTTTTAAGTACTTTCATTAATTAGATTTTCTGAACCTAGCCTCTATTACATGTCTTATACTTCTATGTGCTGAGATTGTTTCCTTATGTGTTATATTCCAGTCATATATGGGACCCTTCTTTATTTATTACATGTCTATTACCATTTGAAGTTAACTCCTTAAGTGAAGGGAGTACGTATATTGATTTTATGCTGATTGGTTATGATTGCCCAATCACTACATGACTTTGATTTTTACCTTATTCTCTACCTAGTTTCAAATTATATATATATTGCTCTTTCATTAACTCAACAGACACGAGCACATTGGTTCAAAAATCTCTCTCTCTCTCTCTCTCTCCCACTCAAAACTTTCTGCTCTCTTTTTATGTTACTTACTATTATTCTGAGTTAGCCGGCTGCAAGCCAAGGCTAACTATTGTGCTCCCATGTCCCTTTACTTTGTGTTTACTGTCTTCTTTACTGGTATGTTATGATTTTAATTCAAGCCCCAAACCAATATGCTTCTTTTACTGCTTCAATTTATCATGTTTCTAATATGTTTCTATCTGTGGTTTTCTTGTTCAACCTGCAACTAATATGTCTACTCTACTGCTTTATCAGCATGCTTCTGAATATGTCCAACCCCTTAGGATCAGCCTGCTTATGAACCCCTTTTGTAGTATACCTCAATGTGACTCTACCTTACTTATGTTTTCCCTAATTTCTATCATGAACCTTTTTGTGCAAAGAAATTAGGTATCCTAAGTTTTCTGATCCTGTGTTGGTTCAGAGATTCATGATATGCTGATTCCCTAAACCCCTATAATAATTTTCATGCTCCTGTAACTATGTGTGCACTACATTTGCTCTATGTGTCCTCAATCCCCATCACCCCTATGTGTCGGTTTGATCTTCCTTTTTTGGTTCTGTGTTCTTTAAGTATTGCAGAGTGTGGTTTTGGCTCTATGTTTGAGCTACTGTTGTTTAATTATATAACTCTCTTTTCAAAAGTTTTTTTACTGAATGACTCCCTCTTTATTTCACAAAACTGTTTCAAGAAAGTCTCTTTTAACACTCTTTTCTTACTAAAACCTTTTCAAACTATATCAAGCAATCTCACTCTACTCTTAGGTCCTTATCTTCTGCCCCTCTAATGTGTAGTAAGAAAAGAGTGTTAAAAGAGACTTGCTTGAAACAACTTTGTGAAACAGATCCCTCTGAACTCTGATGCATTAGAGCTGGCTCTTCCACACTGTACTTATTTAATTACGGTTGTGAAATATGGGTGTGAGCACTGCCCGGGATCCCTTGAGGTCCTTAGGGACCTCTGACACACCTGAATATGAGAAAGGCTATGAAACATTTGGGCGTTTGAGGTTATGAGAATCTGGGCCTATTTTCAGGCTCCCTATAGTGTAACTTCTTATTTTTCTTTATCTATTTAAGTAATTCATTCACATTGGTTTGTAATAATTATTGTAAACGAATATTGGGGATTGATAGTGAAAAATGGAGGGTAGCCATGTCTGTTGTCGATATCAATGGGGTAGAAACCATGCCTTAGTATTACATTCTATGAGCACATTAGAATCCATGTTTAGGACCGATATATGCAAAACATATCATATATTATATATCATGCTCTTAAATTTCATGAATACTGTTCATCATCACATTATTTTATCTCTTAGAAATCATGCTTCAGGGATAAATAATAGCACTAACACGAATTGTTGTTCCTGCACATTTTTGAAGTCATGCTTAACAATGTTGTAATCCTTTGTGCATCCTGCTTTAGGAACTCTGCATATCCTGAGATCATGTTGTGCATTTAGAAATCCTGCTTTAGGAACTCTGCATGTAAATCATTCTGCATTTTATATGCCCCTTAGATACCATGTTTCAGGACCTCACTAAGTCACACCTAGCTAAGCTACTGATCCATGAAAAGGGACATAAGACAGTCTCACATATGATTATCATGTGTTAGTAAAACTGGTAATAACCCCTGTGTCTTTGCAACACTTAGGACAATATACTTTAGGTAAAACAACTTCTAAGTTGTTTTAAATAATTCTGGTAAATATTGTGCATTCCCCCACACGCCTAGGCAAGCCTTAGGTAACAAACTTTATAAAATTGGAAAACTGTTGCTTTTGTGTTTACTGCCTAATGGTTAACATGCTTAAAATCAATAGGCAAACTGGTTAGGGCCCCGACTTCTTGGTTTATAAAATAAAACTGCATATCTTCTGTGTTTTGATATTCACTTACACATCATGTTTTAGGATCTTGTCTAATAATGTTGCTCTTATTTGTGTTTGAGTAGTGTTGTTTACGTGCATTATCTGTGGAGGTAAATCTGAACCTCTTAATTGTTTTTCCCCGCCTTTTGCTATTCAAGTCCTATCTGTTATTGCATGTCGCCTAGTATTTTCTCCTTTCAACTTTAGGAGTCTGTTTAGAACTGCCTTTAAGTAGAGGTCCTAATCTCCTCCAGGACCATGAAGGAGGGACGGGTAACAACACGCATAGAGGTCGTTAAAGAAACTCGCTTAATAACCGCTAAGGGGTGGGGAAGGGTAGACATGGATATGATAGCCGGTGCGCTAATGCCACGCGTAGCCCCTCTCTGAGGAGTGATTGTCGGGCATTGTACTAATGTGATCCTATAGGATAAACAACCTAGGACCCCCTATCCCTTACATATGTGTGTTTAGATCATAACTCTTCCAAAACCTTATATGTGTGCCTAGACTCTAAATCTTTTAATCTATATAACATATGTGTGCTTAGACTTCAAATCTTCTCAAAAACTTTTATTTGTTTACCTATGTGCTTTTATTGCTTATGTGTGACCTGTTTTAAAATTCACAAAGTTTGTTTGGCTGGGAACCACAGTTGTGGACTTCGAGGGGTGCCTAACACCTCCCCCTTGAAGTAATTTCAAGCCCTTACCCTCTCTCTTGTTATCCAATATGTGTTTATAAATGACCTTTAGTAGGTGCCCTAACGCACCTTAGTTCGTTAGGTGGAGACTCTTCAACTCCTTACTCCTTTCCCAAAAGGAAACGAGTTGTCCCAGTAATATCGAATACCCTGACCGATCTGAAAGGAGATGGAGAAGAGAGGGGGAGCGAGAGCATGGCGACTATACTAGTATTTATCTAAGCTTTTACCATTTCAAATTGCTTTGTGAACTTGTCTTTACTTTGTTAATAATTGCGACCTTTCCCTTTCCCCTTTATGTGCAATTAATTGTTTATCTCTTTCAAGTACTTGTTCTTTTCAAAATCAAAACTGACATGTTTCTTTTTGTTTTCCTTTGTAACTGCTTTTCAATCATAACTGTTGTATTTACCATTTTCATAACGTGCCAATACATGACAACATGCTTTTATTTCTTATTTATTGTTGCATAATCATGCTCAACAGCATATTCCACTCGTGCATATACAAATCCTATAGAAACACTTGATGAGTGGTTGCGCTCTTCCATTTTATATCACCCCTAAATTCGGAAAGGCTTATTTGCGGTAAAACTAGTCGATCAGCGGTACAAGCGACGATTTCGTGCCTTTTCCCCTCAAGTTGTCCTCTTGAGGGTACCGGTATAAAACCTCATAGAAACGCTACTCTATTATATTGTACATGCATCATGGTCAAACCTAGTTGGGCTAATGTGTCGTCCACACAATAACCCTTTAAGACAACCTTATCCAAAAGTCCACCGGGTTTTTCATAATCCCAACGGACGCAATCACGTTTTGTGCATTTATTTGGAGAACTAAATGCCTGTATACTAATCATAAGTGTATAAGTAGTCGAGTCTGGCAGGGTTAAGGGTCTAACCTTATCTATTTTGTAGAAAATGAGGCATGAAGTCCCTAGGTTCGACATGGTCCAAAGAATACCACCACTGTTGCTGGATTGGTGGGAAGACCTTTCGCCAAGTGACAAAGACCATGTGAAGAGGGTCCTCGGAAACTTGCCCTCTTTACTGCATATCCAACCAAACAATATGTTGCACGAAGCAGCCACTATGTTTTGGGACAAAAAAAGGTCTGTGTTCCATTTTGGCAACATAGAAATGACCCCCCTCTTGGAGGAGATAGGGGGCTTCGCGGGACCCAGTTTTGTTGGTGCCAGAAAATCGTGCCGCTAGGGGGTTCCTAAAAATGACGGGTTTGAAAAAGAACGATGATTTAGAGTGCCTGACAGAGTCCTACATACCTTTTGACTATCTCTATGAACGATACGGCCATAGTAAATCCTATCATATTTTCCACAATGAGTTCTCTATTATTTCCTTGGGTCATATTCACCGCAGGGTTTTTGTGTTTGTTGTTTGCTTCCTAGGTATGATAGTATTTCCAAGCAAAGGAGATAGGATTTACACTAGACTGGCTATGGTAGCCAAAACCTTAATGGAGGGGATCTAAGGGAAAACATATACCATTATCCCTATGATCATAGCAGACATATACCGAGCCTTGGACCGCTGCCAAAAGGGGTTCAAACACTTTGAGGGTTGCAACATGCTACTACAGGTTTGGTTATTGGAGCATATCCAAACGGGTCAATATCGTCAAGAATTTCCACGAAGGGCGTGGAATGATCATATATCCTTCCATCACCCTAAGATAATGACCTACATCCCAGACATGTTTGCTCAACCGGAAAATTCTACAGAATGGGCGCAGTTTTTTGACAATTTGACCGACGACCAAGTTCAATGGATGTTCAAATGGTTCCTTACCAGTGAATTCATCATCATATCCACTGACGCTCCACACCTGGTGTTGATCGGTTTAAGGGGAATATAGCCTTATGTTCCCATCAGGGTTATGAGACAGGCAGGTAGGAAGCAAGTTATACCGCGAGTCTCTAAAATAAGCCATTACAGGGCATATTTTCATGATGGCGACATCTCGTAAAAATGTGAAGCTCAGCATTTAAGGCATCCAAAGGTTATTGTAGAAAAGGACACCATCGAGCCCGCCAGATACCACGCAGGGCATGTACGCCTTTACCTATCATGGTTGGAAGACAGCATAGCAGGGATAGTTGAGCCATGAATAGGAAGAAACAAGGTCATAGACGAAGCGACTGAGGCTCAAGTGAAATACAATAAACTGCGCCAAAGGGTTCGTGATTCCTAGGCCGAGCATTTGGAGCAACACAAGATTGATCTGGAACTGATCAATGAGTGGAAGGAAAGGGCTATCAAATCTAATGAAAGGCTGGAATATTTGGAGCAGGGTCTGATGGATCTAGAGGCGAAGATGAGGAAAAGGGTCGCCGACTGCCAGAATGCTGAGGGAAATGAAGGAGGTCATCTAGCAAGGATATACCTGTTGTTGGGCATGCACGACCTGGGGAACCTGATTGACAAAGCTAAGAAGATTGAGCCCGGGGAAGGTCCTTCTGGTGCCAAGTAGTCTAGGTTTCCTTTTCATTGCTTTTTTCAAAATGTAATAAGGCCAAGTGCCATTAGTGACTTTATTTTCGGCTTATTATTTTAGTGTCGTTTTGGATTCGTCCATTTTACATTAATGAAATGAGGCATTTTGGCATATAAGTTCTCCAAATCAACTTGTCTCTAGGCTTACCTCGGGCACAACGAGGCTCTCAAGGTAGGACACAGTTTTATTCCTGCACTATGTGTTTAAATACTGCAATATTTTCTCATGATCCTCACTGACTTGGCTACCTTTTATTTTTGTTTTTGTTTCTTTATTTTTATTATCCCCCCCCCCCAAAAGGTTGGTTCGTGCATTCTGGCATCATCATCATATCACAAAAGATCCAGGTGTGCTCCACCTCCTCCTCTTCCTAGTCCACCTAAGGGCAAAGGAAAGGGCAAAATGGAAGATTCAAGCAACATCAGACAAGAAAACACAATGACAGCTAAACGAACAGAAGCCACTGAAGATCTAGGCACTCAAGTTCAGAATGAGGCTATGTCACAACTCGAGCAAAGGTTGTTGAAACTCCAAGGGGAGCTTGAGCATGTCCAGAACTTGGAAAATTTATCCCTCTCACTCAATGTCCCCGATGTCACTCAAAATCCCATACCTCCTCAGAACACCCCAAACAAACAAAACCCTCCCACAACTCATCGTCATACAAATCCACCGAAAAATCAAATTATCCTACCACAGCACCAGCACAACACTTGCCATACTCTGAGAAACACCCCACTGATAATCCTTGAACTACAAAACTCCACAAGTGACCACCTGTATGCTCAAACACTAGGTCATCAGAATAACCCCATATACGTGGAGACTCTACCTCACTCCACCCAACACGTTGCTTACACACCTGAATCCAGTGAGAAGGATATGCTCATTAATAATTTGGCCGAGAAACTCAAGAAGCTGAGTAGTCGAGTTCAGGGCGTTGAAGGGAGTAAGGGAGTCAAAGGGTTGAACTACGAAAATCTCTGCATACAACCCGATGTTGAACTAGCGGAGGGTTACAAACCTCCTAAGTTTGAAATTTTCGATGGCACAGGTGATTCCAGGGTCCATCTGAGGACCTATTATGATAAATTGGTTGGAGTAGGAAGAGACGAGAAGATTCACATGAAATTGTTCACAAGGAGCCTCACAGGAGATGCTTTATCTTGGTACATCAGCCAAAACCCTAAGAAGTGGTCCGACTGGGTAAGTATGGAATTAGACTTCATGGACCGGTTCAGGTTCAATACAGAAAATGCACCAGACGTGTTCTATAACCAGAACCTTAAAAAGAAGCCCACCGAAACTTCTCGCGAGTATGCCGGTCGCTGGAGATCTGAAGAAGCCAAGGTCAGGCCTACCCTAGAGGAAGAACAAATGATCAAATTATTCGCCTAGGCACAAGATCCGCAGTAGTATGAGAGGCTAATGGTGATTGAAAACCAAAAATTCTCTAACATCATCAAGCTGGGTGAGAGAATTGAAGAAGGTAGTAATAGTGGAATGGTCACTAAATTCGAGGCGCTACAAGCCACCAACAAAGCCTTGCAGTGTGGTGGTATATCCAAGAAGAAAGATGCAGGAACAGTAATGGTTGCACAGGGACCCAAATCCCCGTTGGTATACCGAACTTCCCCACTCACCTATCAAGCACCCTCGTCCGCCTATCAGTCTGCACCTCCACCAACATATCATCCATCTCCACCGTCTACTTATCAGCCTACTTCCCCCAGATATTCCCAACCAGCTCCTGTTTATCATACCTACAACTCACAGCCATCTTACTTCCAATCACCCCCTGCTCGCCAAAAATTTCCTGAGACCTCGACCCAACTTTGATAGCAGACCTCCTAAACAATACACTACCATTGCTGAACCCATCGGCTAGCTGTATGAAAGATTAAAAGATGTTGGTTATGTCATTCCTATCCCTGCTATAACCCCTGAAAATCCATCCCGATGGGTCAATCCAAACAAGACTTGTGCATACAATTCCGGCATGAAGGGGCATACAATTGATGAATGTCGCTCATTGAAGGATAAGATTCAGTCTATGATTGATAACAAGGTCATCCAAGCAAAGGAAGTTTCTCCCAATGTTCGCAACAATCCTCTTCCAGACCATAGAGGTGTCAACATGATAGAGGTAGAAGAAGATTGGGACCCAGAGGGGTCGATCGGGTTAATTATAGAAAGTGATGACCCAAAGAAGCCAACAGTCACTCTTAATCCCATCATAGTCATGATTCAGCCATCCGGAGACGTCGAGGTAACTGCATCACTCCCATTCAAGTTTAAAACGGCACCACCTGCAAAAACACATTTGGCGTTCGAGGTTGAAGTTATGCCTCCTGCTATGACACCCATTCCATTTGAAGTGAAAGTAGCTGCACCAATCACAGTGAAAGTGTCAACTACGCCACCTTTCAACGACAAGTTTGTACCTTGGGATTACACGGCTGAAGCAAAAAGGAAAGGTAAAGTCAGGATAGAAGAAGCTGGTGCTGCACAGGGGATGACAGGAACCGACAGGGTCTAAACAACTGAACACTTGGTAGAGTCTATCAAGAATTATTCCAACAGGACGCCCATCATTGAGACAGGCCTAGAGGATCATTGGAGAAAGGTTCAGGCCAGGGAATACTCAATCATCGATCAACTGAACAAATCTCCATCCCAGATATCCATTCTCTCATTGCTGCAAAATTCAGAGACACACAAGAATGCTTTGATGAAAGTGTTGAACGAAGCATATGTGGAAAATAACATAACTAGTAGAGAAATGGCCAATATGGTAGTTCAAGTACTGGAGATTCACAAGATCACTTTCCACGAGGACGAGCTGACGTCTGAAAGGCGAAGTCATAACAAAGCACTACACATCACTATGCAATGTGAGGACTACTTCATCACCAGGATTCTAATCGACGAGGGATCCAGCCTCAACATCTGTCCGTTGAAAACACTCAAGAAATTGGGCAAAGGGTTGTACGAGATCAAAGTAGGATCTATGAATGTAAAGTCTTTCGACGGTTCTCAAAGGTCTACCATTGGTGAAACCAGTCTTTGCCTGCAGATGGGACCTACATGGTTCGAGGTTGAATTTTCGGTGATAGACATATTGGCACACTACAACCAATTGTTGGGACGTCCGTGGATACATGCCGTTGACGCTGTGGAATCAACATTGCATCAGTCAGTAAAATTTGAATGGAACCACTAGGAGGTGATCATCCATGGAAGAGGAAGCAATCCTATCTATAGTCGCCATACCATCCCGGTGATCAAAGGTAGAGAAAGGCTGGGTGGAGAAACATACCACCACATTGAACGGATCAATGCAGTAGACAAATAAAAATTGTCGGACAGTAAGATCGAGAGCATACTGAACTGGAGTTGATACGAGCCTAGCAGAGGACTCGGTAAGAATCTTCAGGGGATTTCCAAACCAATACAGTTGAAGCACCATGGCACCATTTTGGGGCTGGGATACAAATACACATGGCAAGAGTATAAGAACTGGTCGCCACCATGGCAGCCCTTACTATCCATTGGAAAAGCCGATACCGCATTTGGAGCAAACCTTCCAACAGGCCGACGTAATATGGGGGTCAGAGGAAGAAGAAGCATTGGCGGCCTTGAAAAATCTATTCCTGGAAGATGGTGACATGGACTGTTGTGTTATTGTTGAGGAGGAGGAGGAGGAGGACGAGGAAGGCCCTACCATCCAACCTGTGAGTAAGGGATCATTCCTCAATAATTGGACTTTCAGACTATTCAGGGCCTGACGAGTCCCGGGTAGCAAGGCTGAAAAAACATTGTTTATTTCGTTTTTGCTAATGATTTCCTTTTCGCCTTTTCCATTTTCGAATTTTCCAATAAAATCTCCAATGTTCCAAAACATTTGAAAATCGCTTTTACGTTTCAACTAATCTGTATTTATCTATTATTATTTCTCTCATTATTTTATCTATACAACATTACTATTTCTCGTGTTGATGAACCAATGACTGTGACATGCAATGAGACAATGCAACAAAAGGACAATGATTCATAATAAGAGGATGTCATACCCGATGAAATTATCAAAGAAGTTGAGGATTTTTAAAATAAGCCTAAGTCCAATCTGGACGAAACCGAGATAATCAACCTGGGAGATTTAGAATTTGCCAAAGAAACTCGCATCAGCATTTATTTATCTCCATAAGAGAAAGAGGAATACACCCAGTTCTTGAAAGAGTATGAAGACATATTTGCATGGTAGTACGATGAAATGACTGGTATAAGTACATCCATTGTGGCCCACAAGCTGTCGACCAATCCAATGTGCCCGCCGGTAGAGCAAAAGCTCAGAATGTTCAAGCCTGATATGAGTCTGAAAATCAAAGAGGAAGTTACCAAGAAAATAAAGGCCAAGGTTCTCGGGGTAGTTGAATATCCGACATGGTTAGCCAACATCGTGCCAGTGCCCAAGAAAGATGGAAAGTTTAGGGTTTGTGTCGACTACCGGGATCTCAATAGGGTCAGTCCGAAGGATGATTTCCCTCTCCCGAACATACACATCCTGATTGAAAATTGCGCCAAGCATGAGCTTCAGTCATTCGTGGATTTCTTTGCTTGTTACCATCAGATTTGGATGGACGAGGAAGACGCTGAGAAAACGGCTTTCATTACGTCATGTAGGGTCTACTATTATAAGATGATGCCATTCGGCTTAAAGAATGTTGGGGCCACCTATATGAGAGCTATGACCCTATCTTCCATGACATGATACACAAAGAAATAGAGGTGTATGTGGATGATGTCATCATCAAGTCCAAAAGAGCCACCGACCATACAGCAGATTTGAGAAAGTTCTTCAACAGGCTGCGAAATTGCAACTTGAAATTAAACCCTGCGAAGTGTGCATTCGGGGTTCCTGTTGGGAAGTTGCTTGGGTTCATCGTCAGCCGTCGAGGGATAGAATTGGATCAATCAAAGGTCAAAGCAATCCAAGAGTTACCACCGCCAAAGAACAAGAAAGATGTGATGAGTTTCCTAGGACGCCTTAACTACATCAACCGATTCATAGCCCAGTCCATGGTTATATGTGAACCAATCTTCAAGATGCTAAAGAAATATGTTGCGACCAAATCAACATATGATTGTCAGAAAGCTTTAGACATAATCAAGTAATACTTGTCAACGCCACTAGTTTTGGTCCCGCCAGAGTCAGGTACACCCTTGCTACTCTACCTTGCGGTATTAGATGAAGCTTTCGGCTGCATTCTGGGGCAGCATGACGAGACAGGAAAAGGAACAAGCTATTTATTACCTGAGTAAGAAGTTCACTCCATATAAGGCACGATATTCTCTACTGGAACGTACTTGCTGTGCTCTGACCTGGGTATCCCATAAGTCGAGGCATTACTTCTGTGCCTACACAACATATCTCATATCAAGGATGGATCCCTTAAAGTATATCCTTCAGAAGCACATGCCTACTGGTAAGCTGGCCAAATGGCAAATCATACTTAGTGAGTTTGACATTGTCTATGTGACTCAGAAAGTGGTCAAGGGGCAAGCATTGGCAGATCATTTTGTCGAGAATCCTGTGGGAGGAGAATACAAACCCCTGAAAACGTATTTTCCCGATGAAGACGTGTCATTCATAGGGGAAGACATTGCAGAATCCTATGACGGTTGGAGAATGTTCTTCGACGGAGCAGCCAATTTCAAAGGAGTCGGCATTGGAGCTGTCTTGATATCGGAAAGAGGTCAACATTACCTGGTATCTTCCAAACTCGAATTTCCTTGCACCAACAATACGGCGAAATATGAAGTGTGCATCTTAGGACTCAAATGGCCGTTGACATGAATATCCAGGAGTTGTTAGTAATTGGTGACTCAGACCTGCTAATACACCAAGTACAGGGAGAATGGGCAACCAAGAATTCCATGATACTGTCGTATTTGCACCATGTGCAGGAATTGAGAGAGAGGTTCACGACGACAGAATTTCAGCATGTCCCCAGAATTCAGAACAAGTTTGCCGATGCATTGGCCACTCTATCATCCATGATACAACACCCAGATAAGAACTTCATTAATCCTATTCCAGTAAGAATCCTTAGCTAACCAGCATATTGTGCCCATGTTGAAGAAGAAGCATATAGAAGACCATGGTTCCATGGACAATCAGGGAATACTTGTCAAACGCACGCTCCGGAGATTGTCCAACAATTTCTTGCTCAGCGGAGGAAACCTATAAAGGAGAACTCTCGACTTGGACTATTAAGATGTGTCGACACAAAGGAAGCTTCCAGATTACTTGAAGAGATACATGTTGGGACCTGCGGCCCACACATGAATGGTTTTGTCTTGGCAAAGAAAATACTCAGAGCCGGTTACTTCTGGATGACCATGGAAACGGAGTGCATCCAGTATGCTAGGAAATTATACCGATGTCAGGTACATGCAGATATGATAAAGGTACCCCCAAACGAGCTCAACGAAAAGCTCGCCTTGGCCGTTCGCTGCCTGGGGAATGGACGTCATTCGACCGATAGAGCCTACCAGTCTCAAATGGACACAAATTCATCTTAGTAGCTATTGATTATTTCAAAAAATTGCATTACAAATAATTTCAAAAAGCATTTCTTGATTTAATTTATTGTTTATGGCCCTATTTAACCCAAATTAGTTCATAATTAGCCAAAATGGCATATTTTGGCTATAATTGCAATAACTTTGCAATTACAGCCCAAGTATATAATTTTATACTATTTTTGACCGAAAATTAGTCATTTGTATTTTTAAATATTAAATAATTATTTTAAATTATTTTCTATGCATGAATTTTTTTTTTTTTATAATTATTAGCTATTTTACAAATTAGTTTAATTAATTTGAATTGGGTATTTAACAAATAGCCACTATCATTTTAATTCTAGCAAGAATAAACCAGCCCCGAACCCAATTATATTAGCCCAAAACCCATTAATAATACCAGCCCAAATCCATTAATCCCCCGACCCAATTCCCCTTTTAATTTGGACAGTTGATCATTTTGATCAACGGTCCACATCTCTTCTTACCTAATTTAACCCTAAAGACTACCCTCCCCCCTATCCTCTCATTTTCCTCTCTATCACTCCGCCATTACATCCCTCTCATCTCTCTTAAAACTCTCTCTGCTAAACCTACGCATCGGCCGTTGGCTTGACGGTAACTATGGTGGTTTCACCACTATCCCCGCCCAATGGCTCCATCACATGCCGTATAACTGCTACCTTAAGATCCTCAAAGGAACCAGAGGCGGTTCAACTCACCCCATGGATTTTTCATGCCGTTATCAGGCCACCCTTGGCCTGTCCGAGTAAGATCCCTCTATCTCCAGCTAAAACCTATGGTTTCTAAGATGATTTTCTCGTCTCTAGGTTATCTATCTCTGAAACCATATTTTTTAACTATTGACTTCTTAGACCTGTAATAGATCTGAGTATATCCTGAGTTATTTTGATGTTTTCCTTAATGATTTCTCCGATTTTTGCTAAAACGCCCCTTCGTCTTTAAACTAGGGTTTCTTGACCCCTTTTAAAAATGATTCTTCTTCTAATTTAAGTGTTATTTTATGATTTTTAATATGTTTAAGCGTCTATTTAAGTTTTTACCCTTTTTGTCTGACTTATTATGTCAAAACCCTAAGTTTCTTGGTCTTAATCATGGGTTCTGAGTCTGTTCTTGCTTATTTCTTCATTTGCATGTCTGTTATTTATGAATTCATTTAGAGTTTCTAGGATTTTACCTTATTAGGGTTTCTGATTGTTGCTTCTTCCGCCTATATCATGTTTATTCTGTTAAGCCATGCTACGTTCTATGCGAATCCCTAATTTTGTGTGATTTCACCCAATTTGGCTTATTAGGGTTTCTGATTTTGCCTATTCCCTCCTATTATGTGTTTATCTCGCTTATTCTAAAAAGTTTGTTTTCATTAGTACCATGTTCCAGTTTGGATCCCTGATTCTATGTGATTTTTACTTTACCGTGCCTATTAGGGTTCTGATTCTTGCCTTTGTCCTTCCTATTATGTGTTTATTCCGTGCAATTTGTGTTGATTAAACTTAATCAATACTACTCCTATTTGAATCCCTAATTCCCTGTGATTGATATCCTCCATTCTCTACTTATTTGAACTACTAAAATATTTTCTTGCCTTATTTTACGGGCGATTATGCTGACAATCGATTTTTTTAAGTTCTTTCCCTAAATAGATTATCTGAACGTAGCCTCTATTACATGTATTATACTTCTATGTGGTGAGATGTTTCCTTAGGTGTTATATTCTAGTCACATATGGTACCCTTCCTTATTTATTACATGTCTATTATCGTTTGATGTTAACTCCTTAATTGAAGAGAGTACCTACATTTATTTTATGCTGATTGATTCTGATTCCCCAATCACTACATGAATGTTATTTTTACCTTATTCTCCACCTAGTTTCAAACTATATATACATTGCTCTTTCATTAACTCAACAGACACGAGCACATTGGTTCCAAAATCTATCTCTCTCTCTAACTCAAAACTTTCTATGCTACTTACTATTATTTTGAGTTAGTCGGCTGCAAGCCAAGGCTAACTATTGTGCTCTCATGTCCCTTCACTTTTGTGTTTACTATCTTCTTTACTGGTATGTTCTGATTTCAATTCAAGTCCCAAACCAATACGCTTCTTTTACTGCTTCAGTTTATCATGTTTCTATCTGTGGTTTTGTTGTTCAACCTGGAACTAATATGTCTACTTTACTGCTTTATCAGCATTCTTCTGAATATGTCCAACCCCTTAGGATCAGCCTGCTTATGAACCCCCTTTTGTAGTATACCTCAATGTGACTCTGCCTTACTTATGTTTTCCCTGATTTCTATCATGAACTTTTTGTGCAAAGCAGTTAGTTATCCTAAGTTGTCTGATCCTGTGTTGGTTATGAGATTCATGATATGATGATTCCGTAAACCCATATAAGAAATTTCATGCTCCTGTAACTATGTGTGCACTACATGTGCTCTATGTGTCCCCAATCCCCATCACCCCTGTGTGTAGGTTTGTTCTTCCTGTTTTGGTTCTGTATTCTTTAAGTATTGCGGAGTCCGGTTTTGGCTCTATGTTTGATCTGTTGTTGTTTAATTATATAACTCTCTCTTTTCAAAAGTTGTTTTACTGAATATCTCCCTCTTTTATTTCATAAAACTGTTTCAAGCAAGTCTCTTTTAACACTGTTTTCTTACTAAAACCTTTTCAAACTATATCAAGCACTCTCACTCTACTCTTAGGTCCTTAAGTTCTGCCCCTCTAATGTGTGACTGCTTAGGGATTCCTATGAGATCCCTATGAACTCTGATGCATTAGAGCTGACTCTTCCACACTGCACTTACTCAATTATGGTTGTGAAATCTGGGTGTGAGTAATGTCCGTGATACCTTGAGGTCCTTAGGGAACTCTGATACACCCGAATATGAGAAAAGTTATGAAACATTTGAGCATTTGAGTATCTGAGAATCTG
Organism: Nicotiana paniculata; assembly: GCA_005239505.1. Taxonomy (NCBI): domain Eukaryota; kingdom Viridiplantae; phylum Streptophyta; class Magnoliopsida; order Solanales; family Solanaceae; genus Nicotiana; species Nicotiana paniculata. The sequence continues at coordinate 98,322 of ML310009.1, forward strand.
GGCCTATTTTCAAGCTCCCTATAGTGTAACTTCTTATTTTTCTTTATCTATTTATGTAATCTATTTCTTTAGGGCCCCTAATTCTTGGTTTATAAAATAAAACTGCATATCTTCTGTGTTTTGATATTCACTCAGTCATCATGTTTTAGGATTTTGTCTAATAGTACTGCTCTTATTTGTGTTTGAGTCGTGTTGTTTATGTGCATTATCTGTGGAGGTAAATATGAGCCTCTTAATTGTTTTTCCCCGCCTTTATTTGTTCAAGTCCTATCTGTCGCCTAGTATTTTCTCCTTTCAACCTTAGGGGTCTGTTTAGAACTGCCTTTAAGTAGAGGTCTTAATCTCCTCCAGGACCATTTAGGAGGGACGGGTAACAACACGCATAGAGGTTGTTAAAGAAACTCACTTAATAACCGCTAAGAGGTGGGGAAGGGTAGACATGGATATGATAGCCAGTGTGCTAATTCCACGTGTAGCCCCTCTTCTGAGGAGTGATTACCTTGCATTGTACTGATGTGATCCTATAGGTTAAACAACCTAGGACCCCCTATCCCTTCCATATGTGTGTTTAGATCATAACTCTTTCAAAACCTTATATGTGTGCCTAGACTCTAAATCTT
>ML310010.1:0-26293 GCA_005239505.1 Nicotiana paniculata
GGTGAAAAAACCACGACCTACTTCCCAGTAGGATTTTCCCAAACTCTTCATTAAATCAATGAGACAAACAACATTTACAAAATAAACTCTTTTGTAAACCTTAGGATTACCTCTAACTCTTTATGGCAAACTAGCCTCTAGCTATTTGCGACAAACTTCAAGTTAACTATAACTTGAACACTCGATACCTGTTACAATTGCTTCTAGATAAAGCTGAAAGGTACAATCTGTAATCACCTACTACAAATAAACTAGACTAAAAGACAACAAATGGAATTGGTTCTTCTAGCTGGTTCAAGTAGCTCCAGATTCACACTCTCCAATTTGGCTCGAACTGCTTGCTAAATTTCTTCACGAATTTTGCTCTTAATTCCTGATAAATTTCTACTTTTGTGCATCCCTTTACAATAAGAACATTCTGCAATATATATGAGTTACAAGATAAGGAATTAACTAGAATCCTAAGCAACTCTTCCTTGGTGGAAGAGTTCTAGTCAAACTCAACTCCTCAAATCCTTCATTATCTTAGATTCTATTCTTATTGAGTAAAGAGTCCTTCTCCTTATCATTTTGAAATCTTTTCGATCAGGAGATATCTCTTATTTCCCATATTTCGTTTATCTCCTGCATGTGCACCTCACGTGCCTTTAACTCTGCATGTGTCTATGTCTTTAGTGATGGAGCTGGTTCATCTCTGAGTTCCTTTGTCAATCTTCAAAACTATTCTCTTTCTTGGGCCAACAGTAAGTAAAATAGTTGTTCGGCCCTATAAGGCTCGGTGTATATATATATATATATATATATATAAAACTGCTCTACCATAGTAGGCTCGCTTATAGGAGTTCGGCCATACTAGGCTCTGTATCTCGACCAACTGGGCTCGCTCATAGACGCTCGGCCATAGTAGGTTCGGTATATAACTTACCATATAATCAGAGGTTTCCCAATAGGGGCCTTCCCATTGATTATAGCTCGATGGTAATTAAAATACTTTAATGTTGTATATAAACTCTCTGCTCTCTTGAATGGAAGAAGAAAATACTCAATTGAATATGAAGTCCCGATAAAGATAATATTGTAACTTACAAAACTAGAAAAATATACGTAAATTTCGGGATATAGATTTTTCTTTATGCTTCGTTATCAAACTCGTGTAACTACGAGATATGCCAAAATAAAAGAAAGGCTTAGCCTTAACATACCCCTCTTTGAAGTGTCATCAGATCAACGAAACCTTTAACATCTCATCAAGTACCTTAACCTTGTCAACTAAAGCAATACAACTGTTACTGTTTGTATACCACTTTATGTGCAACTCAAGTGAACATGACTCTAAGAAAGTAAAACTTCGAGACCACTGGAAATAACCTGCCTTATATGAAAGTTATTGGAAGAGTGTATCATGGAGAATTTATTTTCACACAGTAACACAGAGGCTATCAAGATTTAATAATGAGGTTGCCTCAGCATTGTACGCTTCAATGTCCTATAAATTAATTATTATAATGTTCCATCCACAAGGTCTTATCAGATAGTTTAACTCCTTTCTCAAATTCAAACAACTTCAACAACTCTAGTCTCCAACAATAAATAGTTTGGAGATGGTGAAATTATTGGTTACTAAAAGTATTAATTAGAAAGCTAAAAAGTATTGGCCTTAACTAAAATTTAAACTACGTGTAAGGTATGGAAAGAGAACAATCGACGAAGAAGAAAAATCAAAAGATTCTAGATAATTCTGATTACTCATAGTGCTAAAGTAAGATTAAAGTCATCAAATGTACATGACAATATTATAAATTTATAAATAAATATTGTATCCACATATTTAAAATATCTCTCCGATATTAAAACATAAACAAAGTTTTCTTCAAGTGTAAATATAAATATACCATGTATTCACTTTTTTCTAAAGCTTTTATCAAATATAAAACACCAAAAGGATTTTCATAATCTGTTATATTTACCTAAAAAGTATGGGAATACTAATTTGAAAGGATGGTAGGGGGCTTACTTTTTTTTAGCTTAAGTGATGTCAATAATGTTTGAATAATAGAAGTGTTACCTACTAGTAGAAACTGTGATAGACATGCTGAGGGGGATTTATTTCATGCCTGCAAATTCCTTAATCACAAGTACATAGAGAGGGAACTCTTTCATCATTTCACATAACTCTCATCATTTGCATTTATTAAGATAGTGCATTTGTTTTTGCTACTGCCTAAAGAACAAATGCTCCGGTCTCTATCTTGGTTGGAGAGAGATTTAATCATGAAAGACAGATAAGGATTTCTCACTATTTCCAAAGCTTCCCCTTACCAAGACTTCTAGATTTGCCACCTAATAGTGTAAATTTAAGAGTCACTTGTTTGGTTTGTGGCAGCATTTTGGCTATCGAACCTTATCCCATAATTATAATTAATTAATTAATTAATTAGGTAATATCCTGGTACTCGATAATTAACCAATTACTAGCATAATTAAAATTGTATTAAATTACTTAAAATACTATTCAGTTTTAGTACACTTTATAATATTATATTATAATATACTTTACTATCATGGTCATGTGATACCATATAAAATTAATAAAACTATTATTTCATTAAGACATCCATGTAAAAAAAATGCATATTTTCTCAACTTCTAATTTTCTTAATCTAATATAAAAAGTAAAAATGTTTGTATGGTTAATTCTTAAAATAATAAAAAATATAACCTTTTTTCTTGTGAAAATTCTATCTTTACAATAAAGAAAATCTCATAAACTTTTCTCATGATATGCGTATAATTTAAAACATATACGAAAGTAATAATATTTATATATATATATATATATATATATATATATATATATATATATATATATATATATATATATATATATATATATATATATATATATATNTTTTTCAAACAATTTTTTTCTTTTTTTTAACAAAAAATGTTCGACTTAAAATACCATATTAAATATATACAATGATGTCAATGTTGTTAAACTCACGGGATGTAATAAATGCACATAATCAGCACGTCTCAAACACAAACAAAAGGCAGTTTTATTAGACATGATCCTAAGCAGGATTCTAAGTGAGCACTCATGCACAGAAATATGCAGCTTTATTTTTTTTATAAACTCAGAAGCAGGGGCCTAATTAGTTTGCCTACTGATTTTTAAGCTTGTTAACCTTTAGACAATTCAGAAGTTGTTTTACCTAAAAGCATGTTGTTCTAAGTGTTATGAAAATGCAGGGATTGTTACCAGTTTTATCTAAAACAGGATAATCATATGTGAGATTGTGTTATACATTTTCATGAATCAGTAGTTTAAACTAGGCGTGGTTAAGAAAATGCAACAGAGTCCTAGAGCATGGTGTCTAATATGCCCATATAAAATGCAGAATGATTAAGACATAATTTCAGAATGCACAGAGTTCCTAAAACATGATTTCTAACTGCACAAAGAGCTACAGGATGATTGAAAACATGCTTTTGAATGCACATGAGTAACAGTTTTTTATTAACTTTATTATCCTAGGAGCAGGATTTCTAAGTGGTAGTCATAAGCATAAATTAAGAACATGTTGTGCGTTGAAGCAGTAAACATTAAAAGCCTTAAGGACATGATATTTAATGCATGTTTGGCATGGTCTGAATGAATATGTTGGTCCTAAGCATGGATTCTAATGCAGATATAGGAAATGTAAAAGCCTAAGGCAAGATTTCTACCCAATGATAGAATATATAACTACTCTTCCCATTTCACTAGCTAACCCTAATATCTGTTTACAAATATTTATTACAAACCAGCTGAATAAATTACATAAATATATAGAGGAAAAGAAGAAGTTAAACTATAGGGAGCCTGAAGTAGACCCAAATGTACCAAATTGTCCAGAGCCCCATATGCCAAAGTCATAGCCTTTCTCATGTCCGTGTATGTCAGAGTTCCCTAAGGACCTCAAGAATCCCGGGTAGTTCTCACACCCAGATTTCATAACCAGAATTGAGTAAGTGCAGTGTGGAAGTGCCAGCTCCAATGCATCAGAGTTCAGAGGGATCTCACAGGAATCCTAAAGCAGTCACACACTGGAGGGGCAGAACTTAAGGACCTAAGAGTAGAGTGAGAGTGCTTGACATAGTTTATTTTTTAAATGCTTTGGTATAAAACAATATTGAAAGACTCAGTTGAATGAAGAAGTCTTATAAAATAGGAGTTGTTTAATAGTAAAATAGTTTGAACAAGAATAATGTAGTCAAACAAACAGCAGATCAACCATATAGCACTTAGATTCAACATTTGATCAACAACAGACTTTCACACAGGGAAGTTGGGAATTGGGGACACATAGGGAATGTACAGTGAACACATAACAGGCGGAAACATAGATGTGTTGTAGGGGTTTATGGGATTAGGGGATAGCTAAAGATACCAACACAGTGTGAATTCCAGAACAAACAACTGAGAACAGAGTTAAAAACAGAATCACACAACTTAGAGTAACAAATCAGTTTTGCAAAAATAGGTGCATGCCAGAGTTGGACAACAAATAGACAAGCATTCAGAAACAGAGTAGAGTCACACTGAGACAAACTACAGGGGAAGTAAATGTGCTGATCCTACAGGGGCAGGACATAAATTACATGTTGGGTGAAGCAACAATGTAAACAGGTCAATTACATGTCGAACAGCAAAACAACAGACATAAATAGATCAGGAATATGATAAACTGGAGCAGTAGGAAACACATTGGTTTGGGAGCTCGAATTTGAAATCAGAACATACCAGTAAAGAGAGTAAACACAAAGTGTAATAATTAGCCTTGGCTTGCAGCCGCCTAATTTACTAACAATAGCAAGTAACAAAAGAAGCAGAAGAGCCTTTGAGTGTATGAGAGATGTGAACTATGTCAGTTCGTGTGTCTATAATGAGAGTAGAAGAGAGCAATCTATATAGTAGTTTGAAAGCTAGGTAAATAAGGTAAGAGTCAAAATTGTTCAATAATTGAAGAACTCAAAATCAATTAGAGTAGAAATCAGTGCAAGCACTCCCTCAATTAAGAGAGTTAACTTCAAACGGTAAAAGAACAGGTAACAAATAAGGAAGGAGATCATATATGGCTGAAATATAACTAAGGAAATAATTCAAACACAGTACATGTATAAAGTAAGCGATTAAGGCTAGGTACATAAGGTTCTAATTAAGGAAATAACATAAGAATCAATTAACAGTATAGTCAACCACATATTTAAGGCAAGAAAATAATTTAGAAGTCGGAAATCAGTAAAGGACATCAATCATAGGAAATTAGGGATTCAATTACAGGAAATTAGGGATTCAAACAAAATAGCACTGATTAAAGGAAACTACTACAAACTTCTGGAACAAACATAGTATAGGCAGGGAGAAGAAAAATCAAAAACCCTAATCAGCATAACGGGGTAGAAATCACGGAAATTTAGAACATATCCATGGGAAACAGACATGCATACAAATCAAACGAACAAATCAGCGTAGACAGACTCAGAACCCATAACTAAGCCAAGAAATTAGGGGTTTTAGCCCGGTTAATCAGGTTAAAGGGAAAACCTAAACCATTTAAACATAGTAAATATTATAGAATAACACTTAAAATCAGAGGAAAAGTCATTTTGAAAAAGAGGTTAAGAAACCCTAGTTATAGAGACGAGAGACGTTTTGAAAATATCAGAAAGATTCTCATGGAAAACAGTAAAATAACTCAGAATACTCTTAGATCTGTTATAGATCTAACGAGTTAAGATATAAAAATAGGGTTTCAGAGAAGAATAACCCAAAGGTAGAGAGATTATGGTTTAGAAACCATAGGTTTAGCCGGAAAATAGAAAGATCTTACTCAATCGAGCCATGGCGGCCTGAGAATGGTAAGCACAGACTCAGGGGAGGCAAGTGAACGGCCACTGGTCCCTTAAGGACCTCGAGACAGCGAGAAACCGGGCATGGTAAGATCCATAAAGTCTAGGGGTGGTAGAGAACCACCATTGTTACCGGCGAGCCGACAGCCGGTGAGGGGAAGCTAGGGTTAGGGCAGAGGGAGCTTGAGAGAGAATGGGAGGGTATGACGGTGGAGAGAATGAGAGAAATGAGGGAATGGGGGGAGGGGGTAGGTCGTTTAGTTTAATTAAGGTAATGGCGAGTTTGGGTCGTTGATCAAAATTGATCAACGACCAAGATTTAATTAGATACTGGGTCGCGTAATTTAGGAATTGGGCTGGTTTAATTAAGGAATTTAGGCTGGTTTAAATTAAGGAATTTGGGCTGGTTTAAATAGGTTATAATTGAAATGAAGTGGGCTATTTGTTAAATATCAAGATAATTTAAAAAATAATTTTATAAAATAATTATTAAATTATAAAAATGAATTTCATGCATAGAAATACTTCAAAAATGATTATTTGGTATTTTGAAATCCAAAAGACTAATTTCTGGTAAAAGATAGTACAAAATTATATGCATGGGCTATAATTGTAAAGTTATTGCAATTATAGCCAAAAGATATCAATTTGGCTATTTATGAAATAATTTGGTCTTAATAGGACCATGAACACTAAATTAAATCAAGAAATATTTTTGAAATCATTTGGGATGCAATTTTGTAATTAGTTATTGGACATAAAACGCTGGATAAATTAATAAAATGTGGAAAAATTATGAAAAAATATCAATTGATATTAATGCATGATTTTGGAGGTATATATATGCAATTTTAAAAATATTTTGGGAAAAATTGGGTATCAACAGCTGCCCCTCTTTACCGGGAAAAGATGAAAGAGTTGTCGGGTAAAGATATAATGGCCAATTTTGACCGAGCGAAACGATTTGAGAAATTTAGGCCGCACCCTGGCTTCTGAGCTGCCTACATATCCCTGATTTTACAAGAATCAGGCCGTATGTAGTTCCGGATTCATCGGCGAAGTATACAGGTGAAGTCATCACAAGAATGGACGCAACATCTAGGGATGGGAGAATGAACAGTTACGAGGGAGATCAGGTTTGATATAGTTAAGGGAACTGGAGCGGGATCGCTCCTGCTGAGATAGCCATTACTTGTCAGGTTACCTGCAAATAAGAATACTACAAGCTTATATTATGCATAAAATTAAACATGATGCAGGTTCCCTTTGGACTATGAAAGTTGTGTTCGGACGGTTAGGGATGACGTCCTCATACCATGATGTCCTGGGCCATGAATTGTTTGATGAGAGATTCGTAGGCCATGAAATGATGTTCTAGGGCTATGAAGATGGTGCCTCCGAACTATGACGCCTTTGAATAATGATAATGCAAATAGGGAGAGATCCTCAGTCCATGACATGGTGTCTTCCGGCTATGAGGATGATGCTGTTAGACTATGACGCCTTTGGAAAAGTTGGCGATATTTCAGCTCATGAGATGCAATAATATGATGTCAACAAGACAAGGCTCAGTCTTGCAAATTGGGGGCAGATCTTGGCCCGAAAGAGGAGCGAAGTAAATAAGGCTTGAGACAACGCTTAGTCTCAGTGAAAGTAAATTGGAGGCAGAGTTTAGCCTCATGCAGGTATGGAGATAGAACTTAGTCTCATGCAAATGAAATCATAAATTAGCCTTATGCAAGTGAAGGCAAAGATTAGCCTTATGCAAGATGGAGGTAGAGCTTAACCTCATGCAAGATGTAGACAGAGCTTAGCCTCATGCAGGGGAAGGCAGCGATTAGCCTTATGCAAGGGAAGGCATAGATTAGCCTTATGCGAATGGAAGGCAGAGATCATCCTTATACAGATGGAGCAGAGCTTAACCTCATGCAAGATGCGGGACAGAGCTTAGTCCACGCAAGATGAAGGCAGAGATTAGCCTTATGCAGAACAATAATTAGCAAATGATAGTAGAATTTCTTAGCTGGTAGCAGATTTCAACATTGCGATTGTTTTGAGAATTGTGACTTTGAAGTGTGTTTATCCTTTGTTCCTGCATCCAAAGAAAAATTGTGAGTTATGTAGATGGGGAAGGTCGATTCGCATCCCCGCCGGATTTCCTTGACTCGTTCTGCTTGGTCTGATGATCCTACAAGTTATCGGGGTAGCGTTTGCTAAATAAAGCTATTTATGAAAGCAAGCATGCATGATTTTGCAAAGGCATAGTATAAAATATATTTTAAGAAATTAGATGAACTGACGACCGTGACTCGGTTCAAGACATTGCAACCTCTCATGCTACTGAATTTTGGGGGTCCTCCTCAAAATTCTGCCCCAGTTAGATGGGTTGACGTTTCTGACTGTTGCGCATGCTACGGTCTGCTGAACTTGCTTCAGAATTTTGAGGGTCCTCCTCAAAATTCTGCCCCAGTTTCCAATTGTGGGGGGGATGAGATTTTTATTGTATTTGTGATTGAACCCATAGGGCTGCCTACGTATCCCCTTTTAAACGGGAATCAGGTCGGGTGTAGTTCAATTTACATAATTTGAGAAAGCATAAAGAGTTACACATAGTAGCGCTTGACTACATCAGAATTTATTGGTTTTGGCCAGACTTCTACATCCATTTCTGCAAGTATGAGAGCTCCTCCCTTCAGTACTCGATGAACCATATACAGACATTTCCAGTTAGGAGAGAATTTCCCTTTGGCCTCATCTTGATGTGGAAAGACCTTTTTTAACACCAGCTGCCCGGTGTGAATTGTCTTGGCTTGACTCTTTTGTTGAAGGATCTGGTCATTCTGCTTTGATAAAATTGTCTGTGACATATTTCCTTCATCATTTTCCCTTCTATAACGGATAACTTCTCATAACGATTTCTTATCCATTCTGCGTCGCTGAGCTCAGCTTCTTGTATGATTCTTAAGGAAGGAATTTCCACTTCAGCAGGAATAACAACTTTCGTACCATAAACCAGCAAGTAAGGAGTTACCCCAGTTGATGTGCGGACTATGGTGCGGTATCCCAGTAAGTCAAATGATAGCTTTTCGTGCCACTGTCTGTGTTTTTCTATTATCTTTCTCAATATCTTCTTGATGTTCTTGTTGGCGGCTTCTACAGCTCCATTCATCTGAGGTCTATAGGCTGTGGAATTCTTGTGCTTGATTTTTAAAGTCTCGCACATGGCTTTCATCAGATCACTGTTTAGATTGGAGCCATTGTCGGTGATGATTGATTCTGGAACTCCAAACCGACAAACAATATGGTCGCGGACAAAGTCTGCCACGACTTTCTTAGTCACTATTTTGTAAGATGTTGCTTCGACCCATTTGGTGAAGTAATCAATAGCTACTAAGATGAACCTGTGTCCATTTGAGGCTGTAGGCTCGATCGGTCCAATGAAGTCCATTCCCCAGGCGACGAATGGTTGCATTGAGCTCATTTGGGGGTACCTTTATCATATCTTCATGTACCTGACATTGGTAGCATTTCCGGACATACTGGATGCAGTCCGTTTGCATGGTCATCCAAAAGTAACCGGCTCTGAGTATCTTCTTGGCCAAGACAAATCATTCGTATGCGGGCCGCAAGTCTCGACATGTATCTCTTCAATTAGTCTGGAGGCTTCCTTTGCATCGACACATCTCAATAATCCCAAATCGGGAGTTCTCCTGTACAGGGTTCCTCCGCTGTGAAAGAAACTATTGGACAATCTCCGAAGCGTGCATTTCTGAGTATGATTTGCAAGCTCTAGGTACTCTCCCTTTGACAAATACTCCTTGATATCATGGAACCATGGTTTTCCGTCTGCTTCTTCTTCTTAATCGCTATCCTTTTGTTGTGTTGTCTCATTGTATGTCACAGTCATCGGTTCATCAAGGCAGGAAATAGTGATGTTGTATAGATAAAAGTAATTAGATAAAAACGATAATAAATAAATATTGAAAAAGCGATTTTGATAATTTAAACAAACGTTTTGGAACATCGGGATTTTATTGGAAAACAGAAAATGCGAAAAGGGAATCATTAGCAAAAATGAAATAAATAACGTTGTTCAGCCTTGCTACCCCGGGACTCGTCGGTCCCTGGATGGTCTGACGGTCCAATTCTTGAGGAATGGTCCCTTTCTCACAACTTGGATGGTAGGGCCTTGGCCTTCCTCTTCCTCTTCCTCTTCCTCTTCCTCCTCCTCAACAATAACACAACAGTCCATGTCTTCATCTTCTAGGAATAGATTCTTCAAAGCTGCTAGAGTTTCTTCTTCTTCTGACCCCCATATGATGTCATCTTGCTGGAAAGTCTACTCCAAATATGGTATAGGTTGTTCCAATGGATAGTAGGAACCGCGCCATGGTGGCGACCAGTCTTCGTACTCTTGCCAAGTGTATTTGTATCCCAGCCCAAAAGTGGTTCCATGGTGCTTCAGCTGTATCGGTTTGGAAATCCCCTAAAAATTCTTACCGAGCCCTTTATCGGGCTCGTACCCGCTCCAGTTCAATATGCTTTCGATCTTACTATCCTACATCTTATCCTTGTCTATTGCGTTGACCCGCTCGATGTGGTGATAGGTTTCTCCACCCATCCTTCTTCTACCTTCAACCACTGGGATGGTCTGGCGACTATAGATAGGGTTGCTTCCATCTCTGTGGATGATTACTTCCTAGTGGTTCCATTCAAATTTCTCCGCATGATGCAGTGTTGATGCCACATCCCTAGCGACATGTATCCATGGTCGTCCCAATAACAGGTTATATGACGCGGATACATCTATCACCTGAAATTCAACCTCGAACCATGTAGGTCCCATCTGTAGACAAAGACTGATTTCTCCAATGGTGTCCCTATGAGAACCGTCGAAAGCCTTCACATTCATGGACCCTTCTATGATATCGTACAATCATTTGCCCAATATTTTAAGTGTTGTCAATGGGAAAATATTGAGGTTCTATCCTCCGTCGATTAGAACCTTGGTAATGAAATAATCTTCACATTGCACAGTGATGTGCAGCGCCTTGTTATGACTTAGCCCTTCAGGTGGAAGCTCGTCCTCGTGGAAAGTGATCTTGTGACTTTCCAACACTTATCCTTCCATGTTGGCCATTTCTCCATTGGTGATGTTATTAAGCACATATGCTTCGTTCAACACTCTCATCAAAGCATTCCTGTGCGCTTCCAAGTTCTGCAGCAATGACAGGAAGGATATTTGGGCTAGAGTCTTGTTCAACTGATCTATGACTGAATATTCTTTGGTTTTCCCTTTTCTCCAAAGATCATCTGGACCTGTTTCAATGATGGGTGGCATGTTGGAAGCATGTTTTCTAGACTCTGCCAAGTGTTCAGGTGTATAGACCCTGCCGGTCCTTGTCATCCCCTATGCAGCACCAACTTCTTCCATCTTGACCTTACCTTTCCTTATTACTTCAGCCACGTAGTCCCAAGGTACGACATTAGTGTTGAAAAGCGGCGGGGTTGACACTGTCACTGTAATTGGTGCGGCTATCTTCACTTCAAATGGGATAGGTGTCGTGGTAGGTGGCATTACCTCAACCTCAAACGGCACAAGTGCATTCGCAGGTGGTGCCACTTCAAACTTGAATGGAACTGACGCAGCTACCTCAACATCTCCTGACGGCTAAATCTAGACTATGATGGGATTAAGTGTGACCGCTGGCTTCTTTGGGTCATCACCTTCTTTGATCAATCCGATCGACCCCTCTAGGTCCCATTCCTCCTCTATCTATATCATGTTTATGCCTCCACCCCTATGGTCTGGGAGCGGATTGTTGCGGACATTGGGAGTAGCTTCCTTTTCTTAGATGACCTTATTATCAATCAGAGACTGGATTTTATCCTTCAGTGAACGGCATTCATCTATTGTATGCCCCTTCATGCCGGAATGGTATGCACATGTTTTATTTGGGTTGACCCATTGGGATGGATTTTCAGGGGTTACATCAGGGATAGGAGTAACATAGCCAGCAACTTTTAATCATTGGTACAACTGGTCAATAGGTTCAGCAATGGCAGTATATTGCTTGGGCGGCCTGCGGTCAAAATTGGGTCGAGGTCTTGGGAAATTTTGGCGAGCAGGGGGTGAATGGAAGTGAGAGGGTTGAGAAGTGTATGTATGATAAACAGTGGCTGGTTGGGAATATCTGGGAGACATGGGTTATAAGCAGGTGGGGTTGACGGTTGATATGTTGGTGAAGGTGTTGGCTGATATATATAGGTGGGGGTGCTTGGTATGTGAGTGGGGAAGTTCGGTATACCAATGCGGATTTGGGCCCTGTGCAACCATTGTCGTCCCTGTATCTTTCTTCTTGGATATACCACCAGACTATAAGGCTTTGTTGGTGGCTTGTAGTGCTTCAAAATTAGTAACCATTCCGCTCTCAATCCTTTCTTCAATTCTCTCGCCTAGCTTGATGATGTCAGAGAATTTGTGGTTTTCAATTACCATCAGTCTCTCATAATAATGCGGGTCCTGTGCCCGGACGAAGAATTTGTTCATTTGTTCTTCATCTAGGGCAGGTATGACCTTGACTGCTTCAGATCTCCAGCGAGTGGCATACTCGCGAAAAGTTTTGGTGGGCTTCTTCTTGAGGTTCTGGATATAAAATACGTCTAGAGCATTCTCTGTGTTGAACCTGAACTGATCCTTGAAATCTAAGGCCATGCCTACCCAGTTGGACCACTTCTTAGGGTCTTGGCTGATGTACCGAGACAAAGCATCTCTAGTGAGGCTTCTCATGAACAATTTCATGCAAATCTTCTCGCCTCTTCCTACTCCAACCAATTTATCACAATAGGTTCTCAGATGGACCCTGGGATCACCTGTATCGTCGAACATCTCGAACTTAGGAGGTTTGTAACCTTCTGGTAGTTCAACATCAGGTTGTATGCAGAGATCTTCATAGTTCAATCCCTCAACTCTTTTACTTCCTTCGACGCCCTGGACTCGGCTAGTCAGTCCCTTGAGTTTTTCGGCCAAGTTCTTAATATCCTTCTCACTGGATTCAGGTGTGTAAGAAATGGGTTGGGTGGAGTGAGGTAGAGTCTCCATGTATATGGGGTTGTTATGATGGTCTGGCGCCTGAGCATAGAGGTGGTCATTTGTGGAGTTTTATGGTTCAGGGATGATCAGTGGGGTGTTTCTCGGAGTGTGGCAAGTATTGCATTGTGGTGGAGTAGATTGATTTTTCGGTGGAGTTGTACGGTGGTGAGTTGTGGGAGGGTTCTGTTTGTTTGGGGTGTTCTGAGGAGGTATGGGGTTTTGGGTGTTCGGATGATTGACATCTGGAACACTAAGTGAGAAGAACATATTCACCAAGTTTCGCACATTTTCAAGTTCCCCTTGGAGTTTTAACAACCTTTGCTCGAGTTGTGACATAGCATCATTCTGAACCTGAGTACCTTGATTGTCAGGAGCTTTTGTTCGTTCAGCTATCATTGTGTTTTCCTTTCTGATATTGCTCAAATCTTCCATTTTGCCTTTGCCTTTGCCTTTGCCTTTGCCTTTGCCTTTGCCTTTAGGTGGACTAGGAGGAGGAGGAGGTGGAGGGCCCCTGGATCTTGTGTGACATGATGATGATGCCAAAATGCACGAACTAACCTTTGGGGAGGGGAATAAAAGAAAGAAAACAAAAGCAAAAACAAAAGGTAGACAAGTCAGTGAGGATTATGAGAAAATATTGCAGTATTTAAACACACATTGCAGGAATACAAAAGTGTGTCCTAAGTTGGGGAGCCTCATTGTGCCCAAGGTAGGCCTAGCGATAAGTTGATTTGGAGAACTTATATGCCAGTAAGTGCCTCATTTCATTAATGTAAAAGTATACAAATCTAAAATGACATTGAATAAGATAAGTTACTGATGGCACTTGGCCTTATTACATTAGAAAAAGTAGGTATATCTAATCTACTTGGTCCTAGAAGGACCTTCCCCAGGCTTGATCTTCTTGGATCTGTCGATCAGGTTCCCCAGGTCGTGCATGCCCAACAACAAGTATACTCTTGCTAGATGTCCTCCTTCGCTTCCCTCAACATTTTGGTAGTCGGCGACTCTTTTCCTTGTCTTCGCCTCTAGTTCCATCAGACCCTGCTCCAAATATTCCAACCTCTCATTGGATTTGATAGCCATTTCCTTCCACTCATTGATTAGTTCCATATCAGTCTTGTGTTGCTCCCGATGCTCGGCCTCGGACTCACAGAAACCCTTTTGCATAGTTTATTATATTTCACTTGGGCCTCAGCAACTTCGTCTATGACCCTACCTCCACTGATTCCCCGCTCAACTATCCTTGCTATGTTGTCTTCAACCATGATAGGTAAAAGCGTACATGCCCTGCGTGGAACCTGTCTGGATCGATGGTGTCCTTTTCTATAATAACCTTTAGATGCCACATATGTTGAGCTTCACATTTATACGGGATGTCATCGTCCTAAAAATCTGCCCTGTAATGACTCATTTTAGAAACTCGCGGTATGACTTCCTTCCTGCTTGCCTGTCTCATAACCCTGATGGGAACATAAGGGTATATGCCCCTTAATCCGATCAACACTAGGTGCGTAGTGTCCCTCGATCTAATGATGAACTCATTGGTAGGGAAACATTCGAACATCCATTGAACCTGGTCCTTGATCAAGTTGTCAAAAAACTGCGCCCATTCTGTAGCATTTTCTGGTTGAGCAAACCTGTCTGGGATGTAGGTCATTCTCTTAGGGTGATGGAAGGCTATATGATCATTCCACGCCCTTCGTGGAAACTCTTGACGGTATTGACCCCTTTGAAGATGCTCCAATAACCAAACCTGTAGTTGCAGATTACAACCCTCAAAGTGTTTGAACCCGTTCTGGTAGTGGTCCAAGGCTCGGTATATGTCTGCTATGATCATAGGGATAATGGTATATGTTTTTCCCTCAATACTCCATTAAAGTTTTGGCTACCATATCCAGTCTAGTGTGAATCATGTTTCCTTTTCTCGGAAATACTATCATACCCAGGAAGTAAACGACGAGCAGTAATCCGAGGACTCTAAATCATCATTCTTTTTCAAACCCATCATTTTTAGGAACCCCCTAGTGGCACGGTTAACAAACCTGGACTGTCCCAAGGTAATCCCGTGAAGCCTCTTATCTCTTCCAAGAAGGGGTTCATTTCTATGTTTCCAAAATGGAACACAGACCTTTTTCTATCCCAGAACATAGTGGCTGCTTCAATCAACATATTGTTCGGTTGGATATCCAGTAAAGAGGGTAAGTTTCTGAGGACCCTCTTCACATAGTCTTTGTCACTTAGCGAAAGGTCTTCCCACCAATCCAGCAACAATGGTGGTATTCTTTGGACCATGCCGAACCTGGGGACTTCGTGCCTCACTTTCTGCAAAATAGATAAGGTTAGACCCTTCCCCCCTCCGGATTCAACTACTTATACATTAGTGATTAGCATATTGGCATTTATTTCTCCAAATTAATGCACAGATCGTGATCACGTCCGTTGGGATTATAAGAACCCCGATGGACTTTTGGATAAGGTTGTCTTAAAGGGTTTTTGTGCGTACAGCGCATTAATCCAGCTAGGTTTGACCATGATGCATGCACAATATAACAAGAGTAAAGTTTCTATGGGGTTTTAGACTGGTACCCTCAAGAGGACAACTTGAGGGGGAAAGGCACGGAACTGTCAACTGCACCGTTGATCGACTAGTTTTACCGCAAATAAGCCTTTCCGAATTTAGGGGTGATATAAAATAGGAAGAGCACAACCACTCATCAAGCGTTTCCATAGGATTTGTATAGGCACAAGTGGAATATGATGTTGAACATGATTATGCAACAATAAATAAGCAATAAAAGCATGTTGTCATGTATTTTCATGTTAGGAAAGTGGGAAATACAACAGCTATGATTGAAAAGCAGTTACAAAGGAAAACAAAAAAGAAATATGTTAGTTTAAAAGAATAAATACTTGTTAAAGTAAACAACTAATTGCACATAAAGGGAAAGGGAAAGGGTGCAGGTATTAGAAAAATAAAGATAAATTCACAAAGCAGTTTGAATTGGTAAAATCCTAGAAATTCCCCAGCAGAGCCGCTATGCTTTCGCGCCCCCCTTTTTCCTCTCCTTTCAGATTAGTCAGGGATTTTGACATTATTGGGACAACTCATTTCCTTTTGGGAAAAGGGATGTGAAGGACTTGAAGAATCGTCACCTAATGAATTAAGGTGCGTTAGGGCACCTATTAAGGGTTACAATAACACTAATTGAATAACCAAAGATTGGGTAAGGGCTTGAAATTACTCCGAGATGAAAGGTGTTAGGCACCCCTCAAAGTCCACAATTGTGGTTCCCGGCCAAATGAACTTTGTGAATTTAAGCAAGTAGAAAATAAGCAGTCAAAGTATACACATGGGGACAAGTAATGGTTTGAAAAGATTCGTAGTGTAAGCACACATATGCGATAAAGTTTTGAAAGATTTATGGTCTAAGAACACATATGTAGGGGATAGGGGAGCCCAAAATTGTTTATCCTATAGGATCACATCAATGCAATGCCCAGTAATCACTCCCCAGTGAGGGCCTATACGTGGCATTAGCGCACCAGTAATCATATCCATATCTACCCTTTACCCCACCTTTTAACGGTTATTAGGAGAGTTTATTTAGCGATCTCTATGCGTGCTGTTACCCGTCCCTTCCTTGTGGTCCTGGAGGAATTTAGGACATCTAGATATAGGTAGTTCTAGACAGAACCCTAAGGTTTTGAAAGGATAAAATTCTAAGCGACATGAAAGAACAAATAGGACTAATCAAATTAATGCAGGAAAGCAGTTATGAGGCCCAAATTTACCTACACAAGTAATGCACATAATCAACACGTTTCAAACACAAACAAGAGACAGTTTTATTAGCCAGGATCCTAAGCAGGATTCTAAGTGAGCTATCATGCACAGAAATATGCAACTTCATTTTTTTTGTAAACTTAGAAGCAGGGGCCTAATCAGTTTGCCTACTGATTTTTAATCTTGTTAACCTTTAGACAATTCAAAAGTTGTTTTACCTAAAAGCATGTTGTTCTAAGTGTTACAAAAATGCAGGGATTGTTACCAGTTGTATCTAAAACAGGATAATCATTGTGTTATACCTTTTCACGAATCAGTAGTTTAAACTAGGCGTGGTTAAGCAAATGCAACAAAATCGTAGAGCATGGTGTCTAATATGCCCATTTAATATGCAGAATGATAAAGACATAATTTCAGAATGCACAGAATTCCTAAAACATGATTTCTAACTGCACAAAGAGCTACAGGATGATTGAAAACATGATTTTGAATGTACATGAGTAATAGTTTTATATTAACTTTATTATCCTAGGAGCAGGGTTTCTAAGTGGTAGGCATAAGCATAAATTAAGAACATGATGTGCGTTGAAGCAGTAAACATGAAAAGACTTAAGGGCATGATATCTAATGCATGTTTGGCATGGTCTGAATGAATATGTTGGTCCTAAGCATGGATTCTAATGCAGATATAGGGAATGTAAAAGCCTAAGGCAAGATTTCTACCCAATGATAGAATATATAGCTACCCTACCCATTTCACTAGCCAACCCCAATATTTGTTTACAAATAATTATTACAAACCAGCTGAATAAATTACATAAATATATAAAGGAAAAGAATAAGTTAAACTACAGGGAGCCTGAAGTAGGCCAAATGTACCAAATTGTCCATAGCCCCATATGCCAAAGTTATAGCCTTTCTCACTCCGTGTGTGTCAGAGTTCCCTAAGGACCTCAAGGATCTCGGGCAGTGCTCACACCCAGATTTCATAACCAGAATTGAGTAAGTGCAGTGTGGAAGTGCCAGCTCTAGTGCATCAGAGTTCATAGGGATCTCACAGGAATCCCAAAGCAGTCACACACTGGAGGGGCAGAACTTAAGGACCTAAGAGTAGAGTGAGAGTGCTTGACATAGCTTTTTTTTTTGAAAATGCTTTGGTATAAAACAGTATTGAAAAGACTCAGTTGAATGAAGAAGTCTTATAAAATAGGAGTTGTTTAATAGTAAAATAGTTTGAACAAGAACAGTGTAGTCAAACAAATAGCATATCAACCATATAGCACTCAAATTCAACATTTGCTCAACAACAGACTTTCACATAGGGAAGTTGGGAATTGGGGTCACATAGGGCATGTACATTCAACACATAACAGGTAGAAACATAGAGGTGTTGTAGGGGTTTATGGGATTAGGGGATAGCTAATGGTACCAACATAGTGTGAATTCCAAAACAAAACAGCTGAGCACAGAGTTAAACACAGAATCAGACAACTTAGAGTAATAAATCAGTTTTGCAAAAATAGTGCATGCCAGAACTGGACAACAAATAGACAAGCATTCAGAAATAGAGTAGAGTCACACTGAGACAGAATACAGGGGAAGTAAACATGCTGATCCTACAGGGGTAGGATGTAACTAACATACTGGGTGAAGCAATTATGTAAACATGTCAATTACATGTCGAACATCAAAACAACAGACAGAAACAGATCAAGAATATGATAAACCGAAGCAGTAGGAAACACATTGGTTTGGGAGCTCGAATTTAAAATCAGATAATACCAGTAAAGAGAGTAAACACAAAGTGAAGAACAGGAGAGTGTAATAATTAGCCTTGGCTTGCATCCGCCTAATTTACTAACAATAGCAAGTAACAAAGAAAGCAGAAGATCCTTTGAGTGTATGTGAGATGTGAACTAATGTCAGTTCGCGTGTTTGTAATGAAAGTAGAAGAGAGCAATCTATATAGTAGTTTGAAAGCTAGGTAAATAAGGTAAGAGTCAAAATTGTTCAGTAATTGAAGAACTCAGAATCAACTAGAGTAAAAATCCATGCAAGCACTCCCTCAATTAAGGGAGTTAACTTCAAACGGTAAAAGACAGGTAACAAATAAGGAAGGATATCATATATGGCTGAAATATAGCTAAGGAAATAATTCAAACACAGTACATGTATAGAGTAAGCGATTAAGGCTAGGTACATAAGGTTCTAATTAAGGAAATAACATAAGAATCAATTAACAGTATACTCAACCACATAATTAAGGCAAGAAAAAATAATTTAGAAGTCGGAAATCAGTAAAGGGCATCAATAACAGGAAATCAGTAAAGGGTATCAATTACAGAAAATTAGGGATTCAAACAAAATAGCATTGATTAAAGGAAACTACTACAAGCTTCTGGAATAAACATAGTATAGGCAGGGAGAAGCAAAATCAAAAACCCTAATCAGCATAACGGGGTATAAATCATGGAAATTCAGAACATATTCATGGGAAACATACATGCATACAAATCAAACAAACAAATCAGCGTAGACAGACTCAGAACCCAGAACTAAGCAAAGAAATTAGGGGTTTTAGCACGGTTAATAAGGTTAAAGGGTAAACCTAAATAAACCATTTAAACATATTAACTATTATAGAATAACACTTAAAATCAGAGGAAAAGTCGTTTTAAAAAAGGGGTTAAGAAACCCTAGTAATGGAGACGAAGAGACGTTTTGAAAAGATCAGAAAGATTCTCATGAAAAACAGTAAAATAACTCAGAATACTCTTAGATCTGTTACAGATCTAACGAGTTAAGATATAAAAATAGGGTTTCAGAGAAGAATAACCCAAAAGTAGAGAGATTTCGATTTAGAAACCATAGGTTTAGCCGGAACATAGAAAGATCTTACTTAATCGAGCCATAACGGCCTGAGAATGGTAAGCACGGACTCATGGGAGGGAAGTGAACGGCCACTAGTCCCTTGAGGACCTCGAGACAGCGATAAATCGGGCATGGGAGGAGCCATAGAGGCTAGGGATGGTAGAGAACCACCATTGTTATCGGCGAGCCGGTAGCGGGTGAGGGGAAGCTGGGGTTAGGGCAGAGGGATTTTGAGAGAGAATGGGAGGGTGTGACGGCGAAGAGAATGAGAGAAATGAGGGAATGGGGAGGTAGGTTGTTTAGGTTAATTAAGGTAATGGCTAATCTAGGCCGTTGATCAAAATTGATCAACGACCAAGATTTAATCAGATACTGGGTTGGGTAATTTAGGAATTGGGCTGGTTTACTTAAGGAATTTGGGTTGGTTTATATTAAGGAATTTGGGCTGGTTTAAATAGGTTATAATTGAAATGAAATGGGCTATTTGTTAAATACCAAGATAATTTAAAAAATAATTTTATAAAATAATTACTAATTATAAAAATGAATTTCATGCATAGAAATACTTCAAAAATGATTATTTGGTATTTGAAATCCAAAAGACTAATTTCTGGTAAAAGATAGTACAAAATTATATGCCTGGGCTATAATTGCAATGTTATTGGAATTATAGTCAAAAGGTGCCAATTTGGCTATTTATGAAATAATTTGGTCTTAATGGGACCATGAAAACTAAATTAAATCAAGAAATATTTTTGAAATCATTTGTGATGCAATTTTGTAATTATTTATTGGAAATAAAACGTAGGATAAATTAATAATTTGTGGAAAAGTTATGAAAAATACCAATTGCTATTATTGCATGATTTGAAGGTATATATATGCAATTTTAAAAATATTTTGAAAAAACTTGGATATCAACAACAGTGAGATATCACCCTTATACTCCGCATTGCAACAATTAATCTGCTCACAAATCCACATGTGCTAACATCATAACAACATGACATATCAATTCATACCGTAAGTGCCCATAGGCCACAACCTTTCCAAAATAACAAAATCAGTGTCACCACAACACATAGCCCACGACTCAACCACAATGTGAACAAGAATCTTAATAACAACAGAAAAAAATGAGAAATAACTCAACAATGAAGTATACTCCATAAAACAACAACTCCAACTAAAATAGGTTAATAACTCTCAATAAGTCCAACTCCCATTACTTGCTTATGAATGAACTTAACAATGAAAGGCATGATGTATACTAACAACTTCAATTGAATACATATAAGAGTAACTCAACTACGATGAATAGAACATGTACTAAAAACTTCAGTTAAAGCATAATAAACTTGACAACGAAAGAAATAGCATGTATTAGTAACTTCAATTAAGACACATAAGAGTAAACTCGGCAATGGTAGCTAGAGCATGAAATAACGACTACAATCTAAGCTTATAAGACTGAATTCAATAACGAAAGATGTAACAAGTAATAATAACTTCTAATTAAATTCATAAAGCAATGTAAGAGCACCGGTCAATTTTTCCACATATAAGTAGGGTACACACTCGTCACCTCATGTACACGTCTTTTACATGATTCAAACAGTACATTCGACCCAAATCCTAGGGTAGTTCCCCCACACAAAGTTAGGCAAGATACTTACCTCAAAGAAGCTAAATCAATACTCTCAAAATACCTTCCCGTGTGAAACAACCTCCGGACGACTCGAATCTAGCCAAAATAACTTAATATCAAAAATAAAATCCATAGGAAATAATTCCAGATAATAAAGCTTCGATCTTTAATGAAAACCAAAAAGTCAACCTCGGGCCACACCTTAAAACCCGACAAAACTCACTAAATTCGAACACCCATTCCGATACGAGTTCAATTATACAAAAATCATCCCATTCCAACCTCAAATTATCATTTTATACTTTAGAAATCTTTTACAAAAATTCCCAATTTTCTCCAATTCAAATCACTTATTAAATGATAAAAATAAAGATGGAATCATGAAATATAACCAAATCTGAGTCAAGACGACTTACCCCAATCTAAATGGTGAAAATTTCCTCCAAAATCACCCAAATTCGAGCTCTACAACTCAATATGTGATAAAAACAACCAAACCCTTGATATATAACATGTTCTGCCCAGCACTTCCGCTTTTGCAGAGCCTCGGTCGCATCTGTGGAACTGCATCTGCGGAAATATCATCGCAGATGCGAAATCAACTTAAACCCCAAACGTCCTCTCTTGCGCCCAAGACATCGCATCTGCGGTATCGCTTCTGCAAATAATAAAGCGCACCTGCGCGATCGCTTTTGCAACAAAACTTATGCATCTGCCGAAACCTCCTACCCAGCTCACTACCGCACATGCACATACTGACTTGCTCCTGTGGAGACGTATCTGCGGGTATGACATTGTAGATGCGCAACACCTCAGCCCAGTTAGCTTGCGTTTACGCCCTCTCGTCCGAACCTGCAGTCACCGCACCTGAGCCCAATGATCCGCAGGTGCGACCACACAAGATCCCTACCCAAACCAACTTCAACCAAGATGATCCAAATGATCCAAAACCCGTCTAAAACACACCTGAGGCTCCCGAGACCCCGTCCAATAACACCAATCAATCTCAAAACATAAAGTATACCTACTCGAGGCCTCAAATCACACCAAACAACAATAAAACTATAAATCCCACCTCAATTCAAACCTAATGAACTATCAACTTCCACAACACGCCCGAATCATTTCAAATCAACACTGAATGATCCCAAAGT
This sequence comes from Nicotiana paniculata, assembly GCA_005239505.1. Classification (NCBI taxonomy): domain Eukaryota; kingdom Viridiplantae; phylum Streptophyta; class Magnoliopsida; order Solanales; family Solanaceae; genus Nicotiana; species Nicotiana paniculata. Next base: position 22,449 of record ML310010.1, read on the forward strand.
TTTCATGCAAGTCCCAAATGATACAACAGACCTATACCAACTCCGGAATCATAATCCAAACCCGATATCAACAAAGTCAACTCCCAGTCAAACTTCTCAACCTTCCAAACCTTCAACTTTGTAACTTTCTCCAAAAAGCAGCAAATCAACCTATGGACCTCCAAATCCAAATCCGTACATACGACTAAGTCCAAAACCATCATACGAAGCTATTGGAATCATCAGAACACCATTCTAGAGTTGTTTATACAAAAGTAAAACTCCGGTCAACTCTTACCACTTAAGCTTCTAAAACAAGAATCGTTCTTCCAATTAAATCCCGAATCTCCCAAAACCGAAAACGACTATACACGCAAGTCATAATACATAATACAAAAGTTCTCAAGACCTTAAACCACTGAACGGAATGCTAAAGCTCAAAACAACCGGTCGGATCGTTACATTCTCCCCTTTTTAAACAAACATTCGTCCACGAGCGTGCCAAAAGTATTTCCCAAGCCATAAAATTGCTGTATAAACTCACCATACACAAGAACATGGGTGATCCCACGTCACCTCAACCCTTATAAACCCGACAACACCATCACAATTGAAGACTATTCCTTCCACCCATACTGATAAGCCTTAGAACCAAATTTCAATATCCGGTCATCCCCTAAAGACTCGATTCCCACACATACACCTATATCAACCTCAACCCGTTGCAACAACCATAATTATGCTCACACAGTATAACCACACGACACAACATATCACACATATGCCCATAACAACAACTCTAACCACAATAATTATCCATAATCAAGCCTAGCATTGGTAATCAACCTCGTATCAACTAGAAGCTTGTCCCAATTCTTCCCGACACTTCTAATGATGAAAGAAACATGTAGATCTCATAACCACTCACCCAATCAACAAGCCACATCAAACGCCACTTGGGCACACACATCACAAATCCAAACTCACACGCACAACTCGAATATGACTGAATATGGAAAGAGAAACACATGAGAGAACTATTGAACAAGTCTAGCACGTACAACTCCCCATCAGTATTGTACTACGAATCAATTCCACAAGGTAGAAACAAAACATGTGAACTAACCACAAGTATCTCATCCTAATGTATCTCCACCGCGCACATTGCCCAGTCCAAGCATATCAATCCACACGGAAATATAAGGATCCCATCCTCGAATCTAAATCACAAGTAGAGTAGACATCACACCAACTAAAAACCTTTTACTAACTCAATTCCGCGAAAAAAAATCACAATACGTAATAGAATTCCCATACCTATAGGGCACCTAAATCACAAGTCATAGCCAAACCATCCAGAAATCACATCAAAACCTACTATATTAAGTAACAGAAAGTTCATTCTAGTCTCATTACTCTCCATAGAGAACAAACCAAAATGATGGACACAGGCTACCACTATAGAATCTCTCAACGGCATAAGCATAGTACAAGAATCACGAAACACGCCCATATAAGAAGCAAGATAGGAGGACTCATACTGATAACTATGACCTGATCAAAATAAGACACATGCTCCTCCATGAAAAACTGAAACCATGCGTGTAGTGCCATCATCCGGTGCAATGGACTCAGTCTTACCAGGGAAAGCATATAACCGGGTCAGGTATGCCCCTCCAGGGCACCCTCTACCCGCATGTCCTCCACCCTTAGCTGGTTGTACATGTGGAGTACCAACTGGAATAGAGCCTAAAGCCTGAGTGCTCTTTTGAAATCCACCTCTCCCGATTCTGGGAAAATCTCTTATATTATGCCTGGTGTTGGTCCCAACCGCACATGCAAGTATACGTGGTCGTATCAAGTAATATAATGTTAAATCAAATGTCGAACCCACAGAGATTTGTGTAAACTACTTTCCAAATCACTCTAATTGTTATTTAATCAAGCCAAAATACAATCCATAAATGTAACTATTTTATACTACGATTCTATGAAAGAACTAATTATCAAGTAACAAGAGTATTGTTGTGTATTCAGTAGTGACAAATATTCTAAGGTTGTGATCAATTCACAACTTATATTGCATTCTAATTAACTCTCCATTTCATATAATTCACTCATGGTTGCTAATTAATCGATAAACAGTCTCATAGCCTTCTCTCGAAGCACTACTCGCCAATTCTCAATAGATTAACGCCTATATTCCTATGAAATTAATCTATTAGAACGCACTAAGATTACGATGTTTAATTAAGCACGGTGACTAGGTATATTCCTATCCTAACCACAAATCCGATCCCCTGAAGGGTTAAGATCGCTCTCTCTTCAATTCTTCTCTAATCTATATACGTCTTTCCCAAGCATAACATAGATAGTATATAGATCCAAATTGCTGGCCAGACAATTAAGCAATTAAACGCAGAATTGAAGAAACAACCATATATTGAGTGAAAGATAATCAAGGTTAAATTAATGTCGAATAACAATATTCATGGCTAAACCACAACCCCAGAACAATGGGTGTTTAGCCACTCATTCTAGAATCAAACAATTGCATAAGTGTTGCACAAATTGAAAATACTAGAATAAGATGAAGAAAACTGATAATCCTTTGCTTCCTAATGATCCCGTGAGTATCTTCTCTCCAAAAATGCCATCCTCTCCTCAAAGTTGTGTTTTTGGGTCTATTTATATGTTTGGGACAAACACGAAATGTGTAGGAGACTTCTATTCAAACCGGGAAATACTTAAAACCTTCAAAACTCGGATTAGACCGGACCAAAGACCCCAGGCGTTAAGCCCCAAACGCCCGGCTATAGCCTGGCCAGGCCTGGCGTTAGGGCTCTAACGCCCCCCAAACGCCTGGTAATGCCAGGCTTCATAGCCCAAACGCCCAGCTATAGCCTGGTATGACCAGGCTTTAGGGCTCAAACGCCCGGCTATAGCCCGGGTCACTCATTTTCGACTCTTGAGCGTATTTTTGATGTTTATGCATCCATTTAGCTCGGCTTCCATATCCAATTCACCTACACATGAAATAGACTCCATTATGCACATACGACGTGTATTTCTATCATTAACGCACATAAAATGTAAGGTACATAATGCTTGAAACCATGAATTATATCTATACATCAACACCCCACACTTAGAATCTTGCTCGTCCTCGAGCCATGGGACAGTCTACTACCCTTCAACACGTACGCATTTCATTATCACGGAGTATTTTACTTTTCAATCACACACCTTACCCCTTAACTATGATCGATACCGGCAATCAAGTATGAACATACAAAATTTCACATTCTTCCCCTTCTTTAAACATGCCCAAGTATAGCAATTTAATCAATCATACCAACAACCTAATTGCAACCACCCAACCTCAAGAGTTAACTTGCAACCACTAAGCCCTCTCAATTCACGCACCTACCCAACAAGAAAGTTTACAACATTCCCAATTGTTCATGAGATCATGTGCCCTCACCAACAACAAAAGAGTGAATATAAATAGTCCATACATTCAAATATGCTTTTGAACATAATTTAAGGACATCACACAATTGAAAAATTTCACTCACTCTCACAAAGAATTCATATGCATCCCGTGGTCGTACCATAAGCTTGCCCGTAGTGTAGATCTCCACTAATTCAAGTTAGCCAAATCTAGAATTAATTAGGACTTTTAAGGCTGTAATGTAGGCTAAAGGACGGGTATGATATATTTAGAAATAGTGACTAACCCTCCTAAGCACTTTAATACACTACCTTCAAAAATCAACACATATTCTTCTCAACCAATTCCCTTGCCACAATTCATATTCAACATAGCCCTTTTTCAATTAAGCACTTCTATATTTTCACTAGCA
>ML310015.1:0-23688 GCA_005239505.1 Nicotiana paniculata
CGTTACTTACCTCAAAACAGCCCAAAAGCTACTCCGCGATGCTCTTACCCCTCGAATTGGCTCTCAAATGCTCCGCGTCTATCACAAATCAGATCAATAACATCAAAATATGCTCGGGAGATGAACCCCAATCGAAAGCGATCAAAATTAGGAAAAATTCCCAAAATTGGCCAAACCCAAGCCCCGGGCCCACGTATCGGAATTAGATAAAAATCGCATCACAGGAATCCTCATTCCTAAGTCTACAAATATAAAATGTATCAAAATCCGAACACAAACAACCCCTAAATTCCTTAATTACAAGTCTCAATTTCCCAAGCCCTAGACCCCCAATTTATGCCATTTAATCCACAAATTCCAAGCCTAATCCGTCACATAATAACATAGAATCGAATTTATAGTCCGAGAAACTTACCTCCACTGAAGACTCTCGAAATCCTCCTTCAAATTGCTCCTAAATTGGCTCAACCTGCATGCAAAAATGAAGAAAAATGCCAAAAGTTTGCGGAGGCACATATTTAGACTTCCTGCCTAGTTAATCCGCACCTGCGGACCCGCACTTGCGGTCCCAGGTGCGCACCTGCGGAATTTCACTAAAAGTCCAAATCTCGCACCTGTGGTGATTCACCTGCAGCTTCGCAGGTGCGGCCCATGCCTCGCACCTGTGACTTCCTCCAGCCTGACCTATTTTCACACCTGCGCAAGGACCTTCGCACCTGCGGCTCCTCATCTGCAGGTGCGGCTACACCAGTAAAATGGCACCAGCAGCAGCTTTGCTACAAATTCCTAAGTCCAAACCTTCGTTAACCACCCAAAATCAATCCCGATCCCCTCGGGACCCCAACCAAGCATACTAACACATCCCATAACCTCATTCAAACTTAGTCGAGCCTTCGAAACACCAAAATCAACACAAAAACACCAAAATCACATCAAATTCAAGCTTATGAACTTTGAAACTTCTAATTTCACCAAGGATGTCGAAACCATCCAAAACACATCTGATTGACCTGAAAATTTGTGCACATATCCAAAATGACATTACGAACCTGCTCCAACTTCCGGAATTCCATTCCGACCCTGATTGCCTCTTTTCCCCCGCTGACCGGAAATCGCCAAAAACTAACTTTCGCCAATTCAAGCGTAATTCTATACCGGACATCAAAACTTCGTTATGAACACACTCCTAAGTTCCAAATCACCTAACGAAGCTATCTGAGCCGTAAAATCCACATTCTGACGTTGTTTACCAATAAGTCAACTCCCTGTTGACTTCTTTTCAACTATTAATCCAATTAAGAGACTAAGTGTCTCTGTTCTCACCACGACCACTCCGAACCCGAACCAACCGATCCAACACAACATAAATAGGCTAAGCAACATACGATAAAGCAGAAACGGGGGAAACGGGACTAATCTCACGGAACGACCGACCGGGTCGTTACATCTTCCCCCTCTTAAACAAACGCTCGTCCTCGAACGAATCTAGAAACATAGGTGGAGTCTCGAATAAGTGAGGATATCTGCTCCGCATCTCCCGCTCGGTTTCCCAGGTGGCATCCTCCACCGGCTATCCTCTCTACTGAACCTTCACTGAAGCTATATCCTTAGACCTCAGCCTTTTGACTTGACGACCCAAAATAGCCACTGGCTCCACCTCATATGACATATCACCCTCGAGCTGAACCGTGCTGAAGTCCAAAACATGAGATGGGTCACCAACATACTTCCGGAGCATCAAAACATAGAACACCAGATAAAAACTCGATAAGATGGAAGGCAAGGCAAGTCTATAAGCCACCTCATCAATCCTCTAAAGCACCTCAAATGGTCCAATGAACCGGGGACTCAGCTTTCCCCTCTTCCCGAACCTCATAACACCCTTCATGGGTGACACCTTCAGCAAAACCTTCTCCCCAACCATGAAAGACACATCTCGGACCTCCCGGTCCGCATAACTCTTCTGCCTAGACTGCGTCGTGCGAAGCCGATCCTGAATCAACTTCACCTTACCCAATGCATCCTGAACCAAGTCTGTGCCCAATAGCCTAGCCTCGCCCGGCTCAAACCAACCAACTGGAGATCTGCACCTCCTACCATATAAAGCCTCATACGGAGCCATCTGGATACTTGACTGATAACTATTATTATATGCAAACTCCGCAAGTGGTAGAAGTTGGTCCCATGAACCCCCAAAATCAATGACATAGGCACGCAACATATCCTCCAAAGTATGAATAGTACGCTCCGACTGCCCATCGGTCTGAGGATGAAACACTGTGCTCAACTCAACCTGAGTACCTAACTTCCACTCCGGAATATCTAATCTCTGAAGCAATCCACCCGGTCTCTGGTGCTCATACTTGACCTGCTGACAGTTGAGACACCGAGCCACGAACTCAACAATATCCCTCTTCATCNTGGATGGAATACTGCAAACTGTGGGCCTCATCTAGAATCAACTCTTGAAGCCCATCCATATTGGGCACGCAAATCCGGCCCTGCATCCTTATGACCTTATCATCACCAATAACCACATCCCTGGCATCACCGCGACGGACCCTGTCCTGAAGAACGAGTAAATGTGGATCATCATACTTACGTGCTCTAATATGATCATAAAGAGAAGACTTGGAGGCTACACAAGCCAATACCCGTGGGGGCTCTGATAGATAAAATCTCACCAACTAACCTGCTAAAGCCTGAACATCAAGTCCTAAAGGTCGCTCTACTGCTGGAAGGTAGGCTAGACTCCCCAAACTCTCCACTCTGCGACTCAGGGCATCGGCCACTACATTGGCCTTCCCCGGATGATATAGAATAGTGAGGTCATAATCCTTGAGAAGCTCCAACCATCTCCTCTGATGCAAATTCAGATCCTTTTGCTTAAGCAGATACTGCATACTACGGTGATCAGTGAAAATCTGACAATGCACTCCATATAAATAATGATGCCAAATCTTCAAGGCGTGGACAATAGCTACTAGCTCAAGATCGTGCACTGGATAATTCTTCTCGTGCACCTTCAACTGTCTGGACGCGTAGGCAATCACCCTACCGTCCTGCATCAAAATTGCTCCAAGGCCAACTCTCGAGGTATCACAGTAAGCTGTATAGAAACCTGATCCCGTAGGCAAAACCAACACCGGAGCTATAGTCAAAGCTGACTTGAGCTTCTGAAAGCTCTCCTCACACTCCTCAGCCCACCTGAACTGAGCACCCTTCTGGGTCAGTGTGGTCATAGGTGATACAATAGATAAAAACCCCTCTAAAAAACAGCGATAGTACCCTACCAAACCAAGGAAACTGCGAATCTCGGTAGCTGATGACGGTCTAGGCCAGATCTGCACCGCCTCTATCTTCTTCGGATCAACCTGAATACCCTCACTAGACACCACGTGCCCCAAGAATGCTACTGAAACAAGCCAGAACTCACACCTCGAAAATTTTGCATACAATCTCTTCCCCCTCAAGGTCTGCAGCACAGCTCTCAAATGTTGCTCATGATCCTCCCGAGATTGGGAATACACTAAGGTATCGTCAATAAACACGATGACAAAAGAATCCAGATAAGGCCGGAATACACTGTGCATCAAGTGCATAAAGGCTACTAGGGCATTGGTCAGCCGAATGACATAACCATAAACTCATAATGACCATATCTAGTCCTGAAAGCAGTCTTCGGGATGTCTGGCCCCCGAATCTTCAACTAATGATAGCCGGAACGCAAGTCAATCTTGGAAAATACCCTGGCACCCTGCAACTGATCAAACAAGTCACCAATACGAGGCAAGGGATGCCGGTTCTTCACCGTAACCATGTTCAGCTGCCGATAATCAATACACATACGCATAGAACCATCCTTCTTCTTCTTCACAAACAACACCGGTGCACCCCAAGGTGACATACTAGGCCCAATGAACCCCTTATCTAGGAGTTCCTGAAGCTGCTCCTTTAATTCCTTCAGCTTCGCTGGTGCCATACGATAAGGTGGAATAGGAATAGGCTGAGTTCCTGACACCAGGTCAATACCAAAATCAATGTCCCTGTCAGGTGGCATGCCTGGCAGGTCTGCAGGAAACACGTTCGGAAAGTCACAGACCACAAGAACCGAATCAATAGCGGGAGTCTCACCACTGATATCCCTCACAAAAGACAAATACGATAAACACCCTTTTTCAACCATACGCTAAGCCCTCAGGTAGGAAATCACCTTGCTAGGCACATACTCGAAAGAACCTCTCCACTCAACCCTCGAAAATCCTGGCACATCTAAGGTCACGGTCTTAGCCTGAAAATCAAGAACATCATGACACGGAGATAGCCAATACATGCCCAATATTACGTCAAAATCAACCATGCTAAGTAACAGTAGGTCCACTGGGGTCTTCGGACCCCTAATAGATATCACACACGACCCATACACACGGTCCCTAATAATAGTATCACCCACCGGAGTCGACACATGAACAGACGTAACTAAAGACTCACGGGGCATATCCAGGAAATGGGAAAAATATGATGAGACATAAGAATATGTAGAACCAGGGTCAAATAAAGCCAAAGCATCTCGGCGACATACTGAGACAATACCTGCGATCACTGCATCGGAGGCCGTAACATCTGGCCTGGCTAAAAACACATACATACGGGCCTGACCTCCCTCTCTAGGGCGGCCTCTAGCTGACTGACTACCAACCCTAGTTGCCTGGGTAGGTGGTGAAGCAATTGGAGCTGAAGTTGAAGGTTGGCTCCTCAGCTGAGATGGATCTCCAAGAAGATGAGGACACTGCCTCCTCATATGCCCGAAATCTCCGCACTTATAACAACTCCCTGGAGCTAGAGACGGGGACTGAAAGGAACCCTTGGCACCAGCATGGCCACCAGAAGAACCATGCATAGAGGAACCCTGAACTGATGGTGCTTGAGCTGCACTCTGGGCTGGAAGGGCACCAAATGAAGAACGGCCTGGCTGAGAACTACGAGGACCATGCCCCGAAGATGCACCACTATCGGCTGGGCGGATTGACTAAGGAGTCTTGAATGAACAGCCTCTACCATGCTGAAACTGCCCCCTAGGAGGAGCACCACTAGAACCACCCGGTCCACGAGGCCTCTTGGCCTCCCACTCCTCCCGCTCCTGGCGGTGAACCGACTCAATATCTCGAGCAATATCAACAACTTGCTCGAAGGTAGAACCTGATACACTCTCCCGAGTCATAAAAAGGCGGAGCTGATAAGTGAGGCCATCCACGAACCTCCTAATCCTCTCCCTATCAGTAGGGAACAACTTGGTGGCATGACGAGAAAACTCTGAAAACCGCATCTCATACTGCATCACTGATAGATCCCCCTGACGCAGCTGCTCAAAATGCCTGCGTCGCTCCTCCCTGTGAGACTGGGGTACATACTTCTCCAAGAAGATAGTGGAGAACTGCTGCTAGGTGAGGGGTGTCACACCCTAAACTAGGGGAGGCACGACTGGCACTTGATACTATATTCGATCGAGTTAGCCACTAAAAGTACTAGCAAACTAAATTGGGGGCCTAACAGATCGGGCAGCACAACATCTGAAATACTAAGCCTGGACCGTTAAGGTCATGACCTGAATAACAATAAGTCATATATACAAAGGTAGACAAGCCAAAATAATAAAGTACTAGCTGGCCGACGAGGCTGCGACTGAAGACATACATGCCTACACACATATATATACATGCCAAGCCTAGGGGCTGGAGACTGAAAGCTGCAAAAAGAAACCCAGAATACTATGTCCACAATAGCCTCTAAGAGTGTCATAAGCACTATCGAGACAAGGCCCTGACTATACCCAAACTGTACAACAAAAGTAACCATCCTACGAAAGCTCCATGAAGAGGTGGAGATTACCAACTCACAGCTGAACCCCGAAAACCTAGCGGAGGGGTCGATCAGAGTCCTTACCTGGACCTGCACGCACGAAACAAAAATGCAGTGTCCCCAGGTAACAGTTAATCAGTATGAATAAAAATGTATTGGTATGTAAGGCAGAAAGTAGAATCATACACAGCTAATGTAAAAAGGGTAATAGAGATACCACGTGACACCGAAACTCTGATAGCCTCCATGGCCGACATCCGACCTCATAGTAATCAGATATGCATGGTATGCTCGTTTCGTATGTTGTGAATACATATATATTGATGCAAATGCATGACATACCCAACCAAATTCTAGCAATGTCGGTCTCTCCCGGTAGCTAACCGATATCATATTGCCAACTTGTGGCCATCTGTACAATATATATAGTCTTTCGGGAAAGTAGGCCCCTTACCTCCGATTATAGCTCGAAGTCCATGCACAAATGCCATGTATGATATGAACTTTGAATGCACATAATAGGCCATAACAAGAACTTAGCCAATCTTGGCTCATTGGTACTCTTGTTCTCATAATCTCATAATCACCTTCGTATCGCATACAAATGTCTCGGTGAACCTCATATGTTTTTTGAATAAGCTTGAAAACTGAACTCGACTTTTAGAAAGATAACTTAACTCTGAAGATGTTCATAAAAAGTTTAAGGTGGTTCACTTAGTCCTTATACCTGATTTCTTGATAATTAGTAAAAGAAAGTATTTCAAAAATCAAGTGTTTTAGTAGTTTAAACATAAAAATTATATTTGAGATTTTTTTGGAAATCGAGTATCACTTTAGAGATTTTTAAAATACACTTTAACAAGGAAGAATGACTGATCGCAAATACTAAATGCCTTTATTTTTAAGTCACACAACCCAAAGACGAATAAGAATTCATATATATGGACATATAGTTAAGAAAGCCGACAAAATGACATATATAGATGTCGAATACCCTATTTAACCGAACGAGTGGAATATCAACCTAATAGCATCATGAAATACTTCAGCTACGATCCCAATGCCTTGAAGGTCTTTCTAGCAATAGAATAGTAAAATATCACATTTGGCGTCATAGGAATTTCTCAGAATTCGTGCTAAAAGGAAGGACGGAGCTTAGCCTTAATAGACCTCTCCAACGAACGTCTGAATGCTTGTAGTTCCTTCAAAAAAGTTTTTCCTAACGTTCTAAGCTTCGCAAACACTATATATATGCAGCGTATACGCACCTATAAACTATTCATAATTGAGTTTAAATCGGCAGATTTTCCATATGACCCTAACTTGACGAAACGTCCGTAGAACTTTATAAAAACGATCATAAAAGAGTCCCAAGATTATTACCTTGGAAAACCAAGTATAAAGCCTGAAAAACCAACAAAAACAACAAAATCCTATCTTCCAAAAATAGCTCCAAACACAGCTAATAGTAGGGGGAAATGATTGCAAAGCATAGAGATTATGTTTCTAGGCACGAGGGCAAACTTTAATGATAGAAATCATTAAAAACGCACCTTAATCACTAAAGAACACCATGGGACCTTCTCTTCAGCTTGCTCACTGTTTTGGGACTAAAATGAAATGTTTTGGGGTCTTAAAAGTCGAATTTGTAGACTTATACCACTTGTTTGACCCGACCCGGTTCGCGACCCGGTTTCAGCCCGGACAGTCCGCGGTAAAACAGTCATAACTGTTTATTCCGATGTCAGTTTGATGTGAAGAATTTTTGGTTGCAAACAAGACTCGTAGACCTTCGATTCGATAGGTTGTGGGTCCCATAAATCTTTATATATTGGGAGAAATGATCTGATACATTTGACCCAAAGTTTAGAAAATTTATTAGAGAAATTTACAATAACTTTTGCCGACCTTTATCTCGCAACTTGCTTGACTCCAAAACTTAACATGTGACCGGTGTGATATTATAATACCTCATAACACATTATTTTTAGCATATTAGACACTCTTATTCTTATCTCATAGGTGCAAGTTAACTTAAACCTTCCGAACATGCGAGGTGCTACCCGAGCCATTTCTTTAACCACGAACCTTTGTTTAAGGGATTCCGTTGACCTAAAGCTTTAGTTTAGTTCCTTGATATTACAACATATTGTCAGTCTTATTCTCCCAATGTGCTATACCCAATCATATATACCTAATATAACCATGCCACATTACGTATATTATGTAAGAGAAGAGAAAAAAAACACACATGGGGTCTCACAGTCTCCCCCCCTTAAGAACATTCGTCCGTGAATGGGTCAAGTCAATTCCTTGGTTTCATTTATTTTCCTCTCATACGTTATTTGCGAGGCTATATTTGTTACATTTGCAAAGCATAAATCAAATTCTGAAGATTCCAACTACTAGGCTTCGTATAGCTATCTCGCAATAAGAAATTTAAATTGTACTTTCAAGTCATTTAAAATCCAATTAAGTTGCTGTAAAGAAATATTTTCCAATTATTTAAATGCGACTCACCTTAAGTAGTAAATAGGTGGGGGTACTTCTTCCTTATTTCCTCTTCAGCTTCCCAGGTCATTTCCTCGATGTTGTTATTTCGCCATAACACTTTCACGGAAGTCACTTCTTTAGTTCGAAGCTTTCTTACCTGCCAATCTAAAATAGCTACTGGTACCTCTGCATAAGATAAGTCTTCAGCAATGTGAATATCCTCCATGGGCGTAATACGTGAAGGATCTCCAATGCACTTCCGCAACATAGATACATGAAACACAGGATGGGCTGCTTCCAATTCTGAAGGCAACTCAAGCTCGTACGCCACCCTACCAATCCTCCGAATAATCTTATACGGTCCAACATACCTGGGGCTGAGCTTCCCCTTCTTTCCAAATCGCATGACGCCCTTTATAGGCGATACTTTCAGGAAAACCCAATCTTCTACATCAAACTCTAAGTCTCATCGTCAAGACTGAGTTTCAAGACTGGGTTGGAATTATTCAGGAATCCATTAATGTGCTGAACAGATTATTTCATGAGGTTATATGCTAAGAGACACGAAGATTACTACTAACAATGCTGACGTCGTTAATCATTATGACGACATTAATTATTAGACAAATGAAGCATAGAGGTAACTAGCACGCATTGGTAAGGTGGGAACCATGTATGTGATCGTGAGATCTAAAAGAAGTGGATCTTCCTAGACATGAGACACACGGGAGGCATGATCGGGAGGACGAAGACACTAAAATTAGTTATCCTTGGGAGGCTACGAGTTATGCATGGGATAGTAACAATTGATCCTCTCCACACAACGCCTTTCCCGGAGATAGTGAGCTCTACGGAGGAGCGGTCAAGTACGTCAAACTGGTTGTCTCCTTGAGTGTAAGGAAAATAAGTTTAGCTCAAAATGGTAAGATTCTTGAAACATGGATTTGATAGAGACTTCAAAAGAATCATATGAAGTTGAATTACACTCCTAACATTAACTGACATAAGGGATCTATGCCACGTGCGCATGAGGCTGAAAAAGGAAGTCAAACACCTATTAGATTATCATCATCCAAATAGCTTAACCCTTCCCGATGATTGACTCGATATGAGGTAACTAAAGATACGACACTTGTCTTCTAAATTAGGATGCTTATGGTATGTGCAAAAACCTGGAAGCATTTATTCTCAACCTTCTACGAGTGAAACCATATAGCTAGGGCATCTTAATATGGGGATGAAATCATGTATTAGTTAGAGGGGTTCTAGTGGTTAATTAACATGATGCTTCGGGGAGAAAGACAAATAGAACTTCTATCCAACCAGGGAGGTGGAATGCCAAGGATAGAAAAACTCTTTGCACATGACAATAACAAAATGAATAATTCTAGAAGTCGAGTGCGCAAGGGAAACGAAACCCAATGAGTATAAAATGATCATGGAAGTTTGTAGAGGTTCATAATGAGTTCTCCATGGATGTTAACATGAGAAGTATCGTGATGCTAATGAAAGACAGGAAAACATAAGTAGTAGTCATTGTGCTATGATAACCCCCAAAGGCGCATTTAGCCTTGAGGGGGAGTCTACTAAGGGTCCTTATAATAAAGGAAGTGTTATAGTAACACATAGGAGGACACGTTCTCTCCTAGTTATCTAACAATTTTTGGGAAACTAGCTCGATGAATTCACTAACAGAGGAACACAATTAACACATGTTGTGGAGGTGTAAAGAGAAAATAAACATTTGTTATTCATTTGTCATGTTCTTGCTATATTAGTTCCCAAACCATGGCACCGAAAATGTATCAGGGCTCATGTGATTCACCGAAGCGACGAGACCTTGAAAGTTGTACAAGACCATGCCACAGACAGCCACAATACTAGGAACAAAGTGAGTTACTTACTACGGGAGGTCCCAAGCGGACGCGGAAGTTATATTAAGATGGCGACACAAGATCTTTCTATGACGGGGATATGAGGATCTCAATTTTCAAAGAGACCTTATGCACATGGTGACCATTTCGATTAACATGCACTCATATGATAGGTGTTAAGGCATGCTCTTATGATACTAGACAGTGAGAAGGTTTCATGATGATATTCGCAAGAGTAGAGTGACTATTCAAACCATAGAAGCCATATACACCTAGTGAGAAGAAGAGTGGCTCGAGGAGGATTTCAATTCCGGGATTCTTTTCATGGAAATTGACACCACATAGGTAAACTTTTACGACGGTGCGTGTGTAGGCACAAGGGAGCAGATGTTATCTATTTAACTGAAAAGGTTCATCAGGTGTAGTTTCTTGTTGAAAAATTTAGGGAAGCAAGTGGGGAGTATTACCCTATGATTATGACTCGATTGAAGAAGTTATTATAGGATTCAATTATTTTTTTGAAGAGGTCGTAAGTAATACGTCCCATTCAAAGAGTAGATACAGAGAATGGATCATAAGTTTGTGTTGACTCTATCCCAAGTCCTATAGCAACATAAGGATTAAAATAAGACAAAGGAAATTTTACTTCTAGATGCCAAAGACACAATTATGATCTTTCTTCAACCACCGAAATTGGAACTGGAAAAATAGGACAACAACCAGGGAAAGACCGGGTATATGGGAGGAATTAACAGGAAGAGGACTTGAGGGTTATAGAGGTAAACTCAAATGCCTCACGGCTAGTGGACCTAGTACTAACATTAAATCAGTTGTATTCGTAGCCAAAATAGAGCAATTAACAGATAGAGACACTCAAGCAAGTATCATGCAAATCAAAAGAGGAGCGAAAGTACTCATCTTCCTTACAACTAGAAGAAGGACAACCTTCAAGAATAAGATGAACGACAAGAATAAGTAGCACGATCCAGTTAAAAAATAGAGGCTCGACAAACCCTAGCTTCGATGGAGATTTAGCAATGTTACCAAAAGTAATTGAACAGACCAAATCCAGAAAATAACTTGCAAAAGAAGAGGGAGAACTCGCCAAGCAAATGAAAATCTTGCCGATTCCAATCACTAGGCGAAAATGAAAGTCTCAACAAGGTAGAGTGAGGGCACTACCAGACTAAAAAGAGTGATGAAACAAGTCAAGATCTTCACCATGATACCATGTCAACATTCAGACTGAAGCAGAAACTCGAAGAAAAATGGCCTAGGGTTTTGAATAGAGAAGAATAAATGGTCGAGAGGAAATATCTTTTTATCTTGTGCGAAAATATGATAATTGTTCATCCATTCATTCGATAAGAAATTCTTCGGGTTTAGTCCCTTGTTAAGAGTTTAGAAAGGCGTGTGGGAAGTAGTAATTCTATAGTTACAACTCCATTCAAGGACATGATTATAGAGCTCAATGTCATAAGAGATTTCTTATAAGAGAATTTGTGGTAGAGTGGATTCACGAAATAATGGATCTCGTTCAAAGAGTAGATGCATGCAATATTTAGTGACTCAACATTTATTAAGACCATGCCTATGAAAATTCTTCAATATGGAGGTATATATACAACAATAGTACGTTGGTTATGCTAAGGAGTGACTTACTTGATGACTTCGGTTGATAGGGAAATAGCTTAATCGATGCCCCTCGACTCCACATCCCTAACGTATCTTGGTACAATACCGATATACTATAAGATTTGGTGGTGCAGTGACATTAATAGGTACAAGGGTACTCCCCTCTTAGCGATAGGTTCTACCAGTCCCTCCACAGCTCAATACATTCTTTTAACAAGCCTTAGAGAAATCTCCTTCAGACTCAATGGTGAGATCAATCCCTCCT
This sequence comes from Nicotiana paniculata, assembly GCA_005239505.1. Classification (NCBI taxonomy): domain Eukaryota; kingdom Viridiplantae; phylum Streptophyta; class Magnoliopsida; order Solanales; family Solanaceae; genus Nicotiana; species Nicotiana paniculata. Next base: position 12,127 of record ML310015.1, read on the forward strand.
CATAGATTCAAACTCGCGGATTATGGTATCAAGATTACTCATTCTGAGAGTAAGGCTTGGAGAGAAAACTAACTCCTTATATTGAGATCTATCGCACGATTGGAGTATCAAAGAAGGGTGAAATTCCTAAATGTCCAAGCAGCCCCCTAATTATAGATGTGGTCGACAACACACCAATAAGAAGGGCTCTACTAGACACGGCTCCGAGACATCCTAGGACACTTTAAAACCATAGGCTCTGATACCAAGTTTTTCACGCCCCAAAATCGAGGGACGAGACCGGCGTAAATCGGATGAACCCGGCCAAGCGGACCTGGATTGCCTTTCCTACCCAACGCATTTCCCTGTGATTATAGCGTACATTATTTATATGAAACAACGAAAGGTAATCAAAAGCGTGTGTTCACATCATAAAGTCCATTTTTCCTCTTTAAAACATTTTCAACATTAAATCTTCCCCAAAATATACATACTAAAATACAACATTCACAATACGGGGTCGTGATTACGAACGAGTACGACAATTACCCAAAATACATATATACAACCCACATAATGTCTACGGAGCCTCTAAGAATACAAGCAGTATACATAGACTTGCCGACAATAAGGCCCCGACAATACCTCAAAAGAAGACGACAGAAACTAAATGAGTCAATCATGAACTACACACGGCCTAGAGAAGAAGTGGGGCTCACCAAGACTGCTGAAGAGATGGAGGGAAGACAACACTATCGGCGATCGAAGCTACCTGCTATAGAACCACCTACATCCATATAAAAGATGTAGCGTCTCCGGCAAAAGGGACGTTAGTACCATTTAATAGTACTAGTATGTATGAACAAACCTACTCTAGATAGGATAAATATCAATAGCCAACACAAATAGAGGCATCATACAACAATACGTCGAAGCAAGGAAAAACACAAACAAGAGTTACCACATCCCTCATCCCGTTTTGCCATCTTTTGGTTAATGTTCTTTTAGATTTCATCTTGTTATTATTATTACTGATCCACCATGTCATTGTCACACGGAGTCCGATCTCTGCCTGATCGGCTAAGCCATCCTAGGTGAGGTTAGAATTTCAATCACATCACATATAACCACCGTGGCTTATTCTCACTGAGTTCGATCTCTGCCCGAGTCATCTAGGCTAACAGCGTGGCTCGTGCACAGCACGCGGAGTCCGATATCTGCCCGATCGGCTAGGCCATCTCAACTGAATCAGTGAGGACAATAATCATCATCATATCACAATATCAAGTCATCCATGTGTACATCATGGAGTCCGATCCCAGCCAGACCGGATAAGCCTTCTCAGGCCTAGGACATTCTCTTGGTACAATTATGGGTGTTTTAGATTACTTACATCATTTTTAACCTTTTTGATCCCCCAACACATATTGTTCTTTGATTCGTCTTTCATATCATTAGAATCCTTTGATTCACATTTCACAACAATTCATCCTTTAATCTATATTCCATAACCATCCATTCCATTAATTCATGTTTCACAATTTCCCAATCCCTTGTTTTGTGTTTCATAACAATTCAACCTCATGTTTCGCATTTCACATCATTACCATCTCTTTACCCACATTTCATATAATAACAATTTTTTGATTCATATGTCATACCATTCCAGTCTTTCATATTTACGACACCCATCATGTGCAAGGATCGCACACATAGTAGAAGAAGGAACATAAAGATCACAACTCATATACGAGTAGCACAACGATATGGTATTAGCATGGAATGACATAGAAGCAAGAATTTCTCAATTTAGGCACATAGAACACATAAATTCCATAGATATCCAACAAGAGAATCATACCCGGAAAGTGAGCACAATGGGTTTATCCTATGAGGATTAGAGTTAGCCATACATACCTCGAGTTGGAATTTCCCTTTAATTTCTATCCCAAATCACCGAACCTTCTAAGGCCTTAAATATAATTTACAATGTGACACATTCAAACTTAGAGTTAGGAACCTTGAACTCATTTGGGCATTTTATCAAATACTATGTGGTCCTTTAGATTAACTAGCCCCCTTTTTAGTGAAAGGTTGCCCTAGCCTACTTCCCTTTGCTAGATTATAAAAGATTATTCACATGCATACAAGGTCTTAACTTTCCTCTTCAAGAACCAACCTATGTGTGTTCTATTCTAACTAAAATCTGAGAATTTAGGTAAATGGGGTAAAGACTTACCTCTTATGGTGAAGAAGATGACGACTACTCGATTAATTCCAGGCCTGAGTAGAGATGGAGGACCAATTTGGGGAAGATGGGGACTTCTCTCACTAGAACCCACTCTCATTTCACTCTATTTTAACCAGATAGTCGCTAAAAATGAAGGGGAGGGGTATTTTATTAAACTGGGGGTCGGGTTTTAACATTATAAATTAGAAGTCCCGAAGCAGGTATGCGGTAATGCGATCGCATTCCTGTTATGCGGTCCGCATACCTGTCACATAAGTGGCCTTCAGCTAGGCCAAATAGAGAAGAATACTGCCCAGGTATGCGACCAATATGCGGTTCGCATACCTATTATGCAATCTCATAGTGCATCGCATAACTCCCTCAGCAAAAATCAAGGTGCAAGAATGCGACAACTATGCGGCCCGCATTCGTGAAATGCGATCGCATTCTAGGCCGCATATCTGTCCTCAAAATGGACAGCAAACTGTTCAAGTATGCGACCATTATGCGGTCCGCATACTTGATCTGCGATCGCATAGTGGACCGCAGACCTGCGCAAATCTGGAAAATTATATCTTTTAAGTCTTGGGGTACTTTTTACTCTAAAATGGTGCGTTTTAAGAATTACTACTATTATAACAACATGGGGGCCTACCCGGGAATTGTTTTAAGTTAAGAAAATTTACGGGTCTTTTCATGTTTAAATAAATACTGAAGGCTCTGGGTGGTCAGTGAAAACATCAATATGAACCCATATAGATAATGCCGCCAAATCTTTAGGGCAAAGACAACTGCGGCTAACTCAAGATCGTGCGTAGGATAGTTCTATTCATGTTTCTGAAACTGTCTGGAGGCGTACGCGATAACCTTACCATGCTGCATAAGAATACAACCTAGGCCGATTCTCGAGGCATCACAATATACAACATAACCCTCAGTGCCATTCGGAAGAGTCTAGACAAGTGTCGTAGTGAGCCTTTTCTTTAGCTCCTGAAAACTTTGTTCACATGCCTCAGTCCACTGAAACTTAGCTCATTTATGTGTCAGTTTCGTCAATGGTGCAGAGATAGAGGAAAATCCCTCCAAAAACCTTCGGTAATACCCTGCCAAGCCTAAAAAGCTACGAACCTCTGTCAGATTTCAAGGGCCTCGGCCAAGTTATCACAGCTTCAATCTTTTGGCCATCAACCTTGATACCATCGCTGTAATAACATGACCAAGAAAAGCTACAGAAGTTAGCCAAAATTCACATTTAGAGAATTTAGCATATAACCTATAGTCCTGGAGAGTCTTCAATACAGCTCGCAAGTAGTCCGCATGCTCGGCTTATGATCGTGAATATATCAGGATGTCGTCAATAAACACACTCACAAATTCATCCAAGAATGGTTTGAATACCCGGTTCATAAGATCCATAAAGGTTGCTGGGGCATTTGTAAGCCTGAAAGACATGACAAGGAATTCAAAATGGCCATACCTCGTCCTAAATGCTATTTTTGGGATATCAATATCCCTGACTCGTAGCTAATGATAACCGGATCGCAAGTAGATCTTCGAAAATCATTTGACACCTTGTAACTGGTCGAACAAGTCATCAATCCGTGGAAGAGATACTTATTCTTGATAGTGACTTTATTTAGTTGAATGCAGTCAATATACATCCGCAAGGAGCCATCTTTCTTTCGAACAAAGAGCACCGGAGCACCCCATGTGGATGTACTTGGCCTAATAAAGCCTTTATCGAGCAAGTCCTTCAGTTGTTCCTTCAATTCCCTTAGCTCTACAGGAGCCATTTTGTAGGGAGGAATGGATATAGGCTGCATATCAGGAAGCAAATCTATAGCGAAGTCGATTTCCCTTTCGGGGGGAATTCCTGGAAGCGCGTCAGGGAATACCGTTGGGAATTCATTCACAATAGGAACCGACTGAAGAGTCGCTGGCTCCTTATCTATATCCCTGACATGAACCAGATGGTATATACAGCCTTTAGCAATAACTTCCGAGCCCTAAGGTATGAAATAAACTTACCCTTGGGCGTGGCTACATTACCTTTCCATTCAAGGACAGGCTCACCAGGAAAATGAAATCGGACCAACTTTGCACAACAATCAATATTAGCATAACAAGATGCCAACCAATCCATACCCATAATGACATCGAAGTCTAGCATAACCAATTCAACTAAATCAACAGAGGTTGGACGGTCATTAATTAACACTGTACAACCTCGATAGACATGACTAGCTACAATAGAGTCACCAANTAATTCAACTAAATCAACATAGGCTGGATGGTCATTAATTAACACTGTACAACCTCGATAGACATGACTAGCTACAATAGAGTCGCCAACTAGTGTAGACACCTCAACTGACTGTGGTAACAACTCATATCTCATGTCAAGCTTACCAACAATAAATGGAGTAATATATGAAAATGTAGAGCCGGGATCTAATAATGCATAAATGGCATGAGAATGTATCGTCAATACACCTGTGACAACATCTGGGGATGCCTCTGAATCCTGTCGGCCTGTGAGTGCATAAAAGCGGTTCTGGCCACCGCTAGAACCTGAGGTGTCTCCTCCACCTCTCCCCCTACCACGGCCCTAAGTAGACTGTGGACCTGGTCGGGGAGCACGGACTGAGATCCTGAAGGCTGAGCTGGTGCACCTCTGCCTAACCCCGGGCACCGGCTAATAACATGTCATGTCTGCCCACAATGATAAGATGCACTCGAACCCTGTCTACATTGCCCGGTGTGCAGCTTACCGCACTGAGTACATGGAGGAGTAGGTTGTCTCATCTGTGCGGAACGCTCCTGTCGATGGCCCTTAGGTTGGCCTGAGCTCTGCCCCGGTCCTCACTGAATATAATGATCAAACTGCTGACCCTGCATCTTTGGTGGGAAACTACCTGCTGACCGAGGTGGATATAGATGGAGTGGGGGCCTAAAATCACCATGTGGCTCCCTATAAGACCCCATAGTACGAGCCCTCTTACTCTGCTCCCTATCCCTGCGAGTATCACGAATCCGACGGGAAAGTTCCTCTATAGTCTGAGCAAAAGCTTGTATGCGGAAATATCTACGTCATCCGATAGGGATGCTACCCTATAGTATCTAATCAGATGATCCCCCAAACCATCGACATAATGATGAACTATATCCCTCATGGTACGTACGATATCTGGTGCATACCTCTCCAAAGAATTAAACATATGGCTATAATCCCTCACATTCGTATCCCCCTGCTTCATGCTAAGAAACTGGTCAAGACGGGCCTCCCAAACCTCCCGTGGAAAATAATGGGCTAAAAAAGCCTTAGAGAAGTCCTCCACTCTTCTGGCGGAGCATCAGGTCCTCTAGATCTCTCCCATGCCTCATACCATAGGACGGCTACATCACGTAGTCAAAAAGAAGCCAACTCCATAGCCTCGGTGACGGAGGCATATATCACCCTCATTACTCTATACATATGTTCTATAAAGTCCCGGGGATCCTCAGTGGAACTGGATCCTATAAACAATGGAGGGGCCAAGTGAAGAAACTCTCGTACCGTCGAACTTCCTATCTGATCTCTTCGGGCATTTGCTCCCGACTGATAGTTGTCGCTCATGAATAGAAACCATCCTAGTCAGCAACTGAACTGCCTCCCTCATCCCTTGTTCCCCAGTCTCTGATGGGGGGACAACATGTATTGGATGTCCTGCGTCTCTAGCTGCCTCAGGTACCAATGGAACTGGTGAGGCTAGGGGTACTGCATCTCCCTGGGCTCCAACAAGTACAAGGGAAGCTGAAACTAGGTGTACTGGAGACTCATTGTGTGCCTTTAAGGGAAATCTATCCCTCTGACCTGGTGGGGAACGACTGGTACTTTCCCCGGATCCATACCTATCTCTCAATATACCATCTCCCGAGCGTAGGTAGCCTGTTAGATAAGAAACACAAAGCACGATTTAGATTTCATATGTTCTTATAACTTCGCTCTATAGCACGATCTATTAATTGAAAGAAATGTAAACCATTCCTAAATGCCTCATAGCCTCTTGATTATAAGTGTGATGCACAACACACCCATAAGCAACACTCTACTAGACACGGCTTGTGGACTACCTGGGATATGACCTACTCTGATACCAAGTTTGTCAGGCCCCAAACTAGAGGAGGCACGACTGGCACTCGATACTGTATTCGATCGAGTTAGCCACTAAACATACTAGCTAACTAAACTAGGGGCCCAACAGATCGAGCAACGCAACATCTAATATACTAAGCCTGGACCATTAAGGTCATGACCTGAATAACAATAAGCCATATAAACAAAGGTAGTCAAGCCAAAATAATAAAGTACTAGCTGGCCGACGAGGCCGCGACTGAAGACATACATGCCTACACACATATATATACATGCCAAGCCTATGGTCTGGAGACTGAAAGCTGCAAAAAGAAACCCAGAATACTATGTCCACAATAGCCTCTAAGAGTGTCATAAGCGCTGTCGAGACAAGGCCCCGACTATACCCAAACTATACAACAAAAGTAACCATCCTATGGAAGCTCCAGGAAGAGGTGGAGCTTACCGACTCACAGCTGAACCCCGAAATCCTAGCGGAGGGGTCGATCAGAGTCCCTACCTGGACCTGCACGCACGAAACAAAAATGCAGTGTCCCCAGGCAACGGGACATCAGTACGAATAAAAATGTACTGGTATGTAAGCGGGAAAGTAGAATCATACATAGCTGATGTAAAAAGGGTAATAGAGATACCACCTGACACTGAAACTCTGATAGCCTCCATGGCCGACATCCGACCTCATAGTAATCAAATATGCATGGTATGCTCGTGTAATCGTATGTCGTGAATACATATATATTGATGCAAATGCATGACATACCCAACCAAATGCTAGCAATGGCAGTCTCTCGTGGTAGCTAACTGGTATCATATTGCCCACATGTGGCCATCTGTACAATATATATATAGTCTTTCGGGCAAGTAGGCCCCTTATCTCCGATTATAGATCGAAGTCCATGCATAATATGCCATGTATGATATGAAATTTTTATGCACATAAGAGGCCATAACAAGAACTTAGCCAATCTTGGCTCATTGGTACTCTTATTCTCATAATCACCTTCGTATTGCATACAAATGTCTCGTGGAACCTCATATGTTTTTTGAATAAGCTTGAAAATTTAACTCGACTTTTAGAAAGATAACTTAATAACTTAACTCTGAAGATGTTCATAAAAAGTTTAAGGTGGTTCACTTAGTCCTTATACCTGATTTCTTGATAATTAGTAAAAGAAAGTATTTCAAAAATCAAGTGTTTTAGTAGTTTAAACATAAAAATTATATTTGAGATTTTTNACCTAATAGCATCGTGAAAATACTTCAGCTATGATCTCAATGCCTTTCACAGAAGGTCTTTCTAGCAATAGAATAGTAAAACATCACATTTGGCGTCTTAGGAATTTCCCAGAATTCGTGCTAAAAGAAAGGACAAAGCTTAGCCTTAACATACCTCTCCAACGAACGTCCGAATGCCTGTAGTTCCTTCACGAAAGTTTCCTTACGTCCTAAGCTTCACAAAAACTATATATATATATATATGCAGCTTATATGCACATATAAATAGTTCATAATTGAGTTTAAATCGGTAGATTTGCCATATGGCCCTAACTTGACGAAACGTCCGTAGAACTTTGTAAAAACGATCATAAAAGAGTCCCAAGATGATTACCTTGGAAACCAAGTATAAAGCCTGAAGAACCAGTAAGAACAACAAATTCCTATCTTCTAAAAATAGCTCCAAACACAGCTAATAGAAGGGGGAAACGATTACAAAGCGTAGAGATTGCGTTTCTAGGCACGGGGGCAAACTTTAACGATAGAAATCATTAAAAACGCACCTTAATCACTCAAGAACACCATGGGACCTTCTCTTTAGCTTGCTCACTGTTTTGGGACTAAAATGAAATGTTTTGGGGTCTTAATAGTCGAATTTGCCGACTTATACCACTTGTTTGACCCGACCCGTGGTAAAACAGTCATAACTTTTTATTTCAATGTCGGTTTGATGTGAAGTTTTTTTGGTTGCAAACTAGACTCGTAGAAATTTGATTCGGTAGGTTGTGGGTCTCATAAATCTTTATATATTGGGAGAAATGATCTGATACATTTGACCCAAAGTTTAGAAAATTTATTAGAGAAATTTACGATAACTTTTGCCGACCTTTATTTCGCAACTTGCTTGACTCCAAAACTTAACATGTGACCAGTGTGATATTATAATACCTCCTAACACATTATTCTTAGCATATTAGACACTCTTAGTCTTATCCCACAGGTGCAAGTTAACTTAAACCTTCCGAACGCGCAGGGTGCTACCCGAGCCATTTCTTTAACCACGAACCTTTGTTTAAGGGATTACTTTGACCTAATGCTTTAGTTTAGTTCCTTGATATTACCACACATTTTCAGTATTATTCTCCCAATGTGCTATACCCAATCATATATACCTAATATAACCACGCCACGTTACGTATATTATGTAAGAGAAGAGAAAAAAAAACACATGGGGTCTCACAATGGGTGTTGAACCAACAAGCCGACGCCTCTCAAAAGACTCCAACCAAGTGAAAGCAGCACCAAAAAACTGAAAAGTAGCAAAAGAGACCCCACTGGTCTCCAGAATCCCAGCAGTACGAAGCATCTTCTGACACTTATCCAGAAAACCCTGGGCATCCTCGCCCTCAGCACCACTGAATGTCGGAGGTTGAAGTCTACTAAACCTCTCCAGCCTACGCTGCTCATCATCTGGCATAGCTGGAACCACGAAGTCCTGAACTGGAGCAACTGGATAGGCTGGAACCGCCCCCGGTGTCTGATGGCCCTGAGTAACCTGCTCAGGTGTCCGGGCAGCTGGAGTCTGACTGCCTCCCCCGGCCTGAGAAGTAGCGGCAGTAGAATATGCAGCAACTGCCTGAGAAAAGGTGGTACATATTGTCAAGATCTGGGCCAAGGTCTCCTGAAGACCCGGAATAACTATAGGCACTGTCTGTGCCTGAGCCTATCCCGCTAAAGAATCTGCGGCAGGAACCTGATCCTGAATAGTAGGGGGATCAACTGGTACTGCTCTGGCTGCTGCACAGGAAGGCCCCCTACCTCTACCACGGCCTCGATCGCGGCCTCGACCTCTCGCTGGTCTAGCTGGTGACTGATCACGTTGATCGGTAGCGCGAGTCCTCACCCTTTGTGAGAGAATGAAACAACAGAAGTTTAGATTTCCAGAATCAACAAAATAGCACGACATAATTCAAAAAAAATGAGATTGTTCCTAAGGATTATGCAGCCTCTCGAAGATAAGTACATACGTCTCCGTACCGATCCGCAAGACTCTACTAAACCTGCTCATGACCGTTGAGTCCTATGTAACCTAAGCTCTGATACCAACTTGTCACGATTCCAAATCCTAAGAAGGCCGTGATAGCGTCTATCATAGAACTAGGCCAGCCAACCATTTCATATTATCATAATTTCAAAAACTAGCAGATTACAACGACAAAATGAGATAAACAATTTATACACTACCCCAAAATCTGGAGCCAATTGTCATGAGCACCTAGGACGATAAATACAATGTACAATAAGGTGACTTGCTACTACAAAAGTCTGAGGTACGAAAACAAAAAAAAAACTATGAACTGAGGAAAGGAAGGGAGGTGAGCTAGGGACCCTGAGCAACTACCTCGATCCTCGAACAAACTCCAAGCACGTCCGAAAATCAACTAGTGAGATGGTCCGGTACCTGGATCTGCACACAAAGGTGCAGGGAGTAACGTGAGTACTCCAACTTAGTAAGTAATCAAAGTAACTAAAAACTTTAGTGTAGTGACGAGCATTTATAAATCATGTAAATCCATATAATAAGTAAGAGTGGAAATAAATAAATCCAGTCAGGAATCTACATTCCGAATATTTCATAAAACTCTCGTTTCCATTTAAAATATTGTATAAAAACATTTATCCAACATTATCATCAGAGGCTCAGTGTAAAGAAGAGTGAAAACAGTAGTTTCATAAAATATAAGCCCCTCGGGCACAATATCACTCAAAAATTAAGCCTCTCCCGCAAGCCTCTCAGTCAATCGTGACTCCACTATCAATATCTCATGCTCACACTAAATACTCGTACTCCACAAGTACCATGAATACACACAATGTTGTGGCGGGCAGCCCAAATATATATATATATATATATACACACACACACTTCTGCGGCGTGCAGCCCGATCCATATAACATACGCTGCGGCATGCAGCACGATCCATATAATAGTCGACTGCGCCCACTGGGGGTGTACAGACTCCGGAGGGGCTCCTACAGCCCAAGCGCTATATTTTTTGCGGCGCGCAGCCTGATCCAATATGTATATTGTTGTGGCGTGCAGCCCGATCAATACATTATTGTTGCGGCGTGCAGCCCGATCCATAACTATCCTCACATACTCGGCTCTCGGCCTCACTTAGTCATCCTCACAAGCCACTCGCGCAATTCATCTCAACTCACGGGACTCAGCCCAAAATACCTCTCAGAGTTTCAAAACAGTGTGATAATAGTGAAAATAACAACAAGTTGAAAACATGACTGAGTTCACATTTGTTCTATCAAGATAGTGTGAGAATAGTGTAAAAGTACCTCTGAGAGTCTAAACAGGTCGGCACAAGGCCCCAAACATGGCTCACAGCCCATAAACAAGTATAAATTTCTAAAATACAGGATGTCGTAATGTTTCAAATCGAATACGCGGCTTAATAGTCGCTACGGGACGGACCAAGTCACAATCCCTATCAGTGCACGCCCACACGCTCGTCACCTAGCATGTGCGCCACCTCATTTACCAAAATAATATAAAATACCGGGGTTTCAAACCCTCAGGTTTAGAGTTACAATCGTTACTTACCTCAAAATAGCCCAAAAGCTACTCCGCGATGCTCTTGCCCCTCGAATTGGCTCCCAAATGCTCCGAGTCTATCACAAATCATATCAATAACATCACAATATGCTAGGGAGATGAACCCCAATCGAAAGCGATCAAAATTAAGCACAATTCCCGAAATTGGCCAAACCCGAGCCCCAGGCCCACATCTCGGAATTCGATAAAAATCGTATCACATGAATCCTCATCCTTTCCCGAGTCTACACATATAAAATGCATCAAAATCCGACCACAAACAACCCCTAAATTCCTTAATTACAAGTCTCAATTTCCCAAGTCCTAAACCCGCAATTTATGCCATTTAATCCACAAATTCCAAGCCTAATCCGTCACATAATAACATAGAATCGA
>ML310016.1:0-13853 GCA_005239505.1 Nicotiana paniculata
AATAAACCCTATTAAGCACATACGACGTGTATTTTATCATTAACGCACATAAAATGCGAGGTAAATAATGCTTAAAATCACGAATTCTAGCCACACATCAGAAGGTGACATGAGATACAAAGCATTGCTTGGAAGGCCATGGATTCACAGTATGAGGGTGGTGCCATTGGCCCTTCATCAAATGATGAAGTTTCCTATGAAGGATGGAGTAAAAACAGTGTACAGAGAGCAGCACACAGCAAAAGAAATGTTCCCCAGTGCACCTTGCAACACCAACACCGACACCTTCTACATCTAAGGAGCCAAAAAACAAGAAAATAGTGGAGTAGCAATCATAAACTACATCCTCGAATGAAGTAATAAAGGACCGTGCCTCGTCCTCGAAATGAGTAACTAAAGCATATTGAGGCTTGAGCACCACCGTAGCTAAGGTACAATCCTCTCCCTCTTTCTTTCACATTTTATACTAACCTATTTGCAGGTGTTCGATTGAAAGGAATCGAAGCACCCTCCAGATCGAAGGCCTTAGGTTTTAAAGTATGCGTTGCGCTTTTTTTCCCTCACGTCGGATTTTATCCCAAAAGGGTTTTATCGACGAGGTTTTTAACGAGGCAACATATATATGCTACCTAAGGAGAACTCAACATGTATTCAAGGCTTATATTCAATCAACCTCAAATACTGAGGGGCATCCTCACGGGAGATCACCTCCTCGAAGAAACCAAAAAGTTCCAAAGAGGGTCTCGACAGGAGAATGATGTATAGGACCAAACTGTCGAATGAACCCTATCCACATAGAATAATCGAACCCTCGATGGTGAAAAATGTATACTTGTACCAAGTAATCGAAGGAGAATCTTTTATCATCAAAACTCTTCACGCATCAAAGAAGTTTGATATTTTCACAAGAGATGACCCAGAGCCAGAAATTTCCCGGACACTCGGGGACTGACACCGAAAACTCGAAGCCGTAACACCTCAGGGCCGGAAACTTCAAGCTCATAAGCCCTCCATGAGGCACCAATATAAGCCCTCCATGAGGCACCAATATAAGCCCTCCATGAGGCACCAATGTAAGCCCTCTATGAGGCAATATCACCAATGTAAGCCCTCCACGAGGAAATATCAACATCATAATCCCTCCATGAGGCAATATCAACAATATAAGCCCTCTATGAGGCAATATCAACAATATAATCCCTCCATGAGGAAATATCAACAATATAAGCCCTCCATGAGGCACCGATGTAAGCCCTCCATGAGGCAATATCAAAACTATAAGACCTCGAGTAAGCATGAATCGTAAGACCTCCACAAGGCAATATCAAACTTTTGATGTCCCGGGGACTGTCATCGATAGTCACCCCATCGAGCCATCAAGCCCTCCATGAGGAAAAACCAAAAATATAATCCCTCCACGAGGCAATATCAACAATATAAGCCCTCCATGCGGCAATATCAACAATATAAGCCCTCCATGAGGAAATATCAACAGTATAAGCCCTCCACGAGGCACCGATGTAAGCCCTCCATGAGACAATATCAAAACTTTAAGACCTCAAGCAATGCATGTACAAACTTGTAAGACCTTAAAAAGGCATAATCCCGATATCAAAGTCAAGGCTATATATCGAACTTTTAAGACCCCTATAAAGGCATACCCTCGATATAGACGCCGAGGATATCTCACTCGGGGACTAAAAGGCTATAGCCAAATACAATGACCACCGTCATAAGGCTCTGTATAAACTAACGCCACTCATAGATGTCTGACCGTCACCATAAAATCATAGGCCACCAATTACTTCGAAAGTACTTTGAAAAAAACCGGTTAAAGGTTGTACCCACCCAACGCGTAGAGCCCAAGTCGCCATCCATATCAAAAGGCGTACCGACCCAATGCCTAAGAGCCTAAGCACCGGCTTAAAAAGCCTTGGGGCCGATTTGAAAAACCTAAGGGTCGATGAGTTCGAGTCAAAACCTGACTCAAGGACTGAGCCCTAAACGGTTAACCATATTAGAGGTCGTACCGACCTAGTGCATAAGAGCCCAAGTCGCCAGCCATATCAAAGGGCGTACCGACCTAATGCGTAAGAGCCTAAGAGCCAGCCTAAAAAGCCTCAGGGCCAATTTAAAAAACCTAAGGGTCGATGAGTTCGAGTCGAAACCCGACTCGAAGACTGACCCCTTAGCAGTTAACTAAAGCGCCTAAGGGCCAAATGCATAAGAGCCCACGGGCCAGCCTAAAAAGCCTTAGGGCCAATTTATAACCCCACGGGTTTCATTTCAAAGTCCAATTCATCGGTCTATTTATCGACAAAAAAATCAAAAATACCAAAGAATTTTTTATATATATGTATTACAAATATACGTTTACAATGCTCCCACAGGAGTTTTATACAAAGGACAAGAAATAAAAATCTAGTCCACTCTCGGGACCAGCTCCCTCGACGGCCCCTCGAACCAACTCCTACGGTGGCCTTCAAGTATCAGCACCGGATCCTGAGGAAAGGAAAAACTTGGCGTCGATCTCATCCTCCTTGGCCTGCTTTATCTCTTCCGAGAGATCAAAGCCCCTAGCATGAATCTCCTCGAGGGTCTCCCTCCGAGATATACATCGGGCATACTCATTCCTACTCCTCTCCTTGTCAAAGGCTCCCTTCAGCTCAGCCTAAGCATCAACAACAGCTTTTAAATAAACGACCACTTTTTTATCAGCCTTTGCTCGAACTTCTTTAGCTTCAGCTAGGGCGTCCACGACCTCAACCTTTATCTTCAAAAGATCAGTCTCGAGCTTGGCAATCCTGATCATCTGACTCGATATACTTTCTCGAGCATTGCAAAGTTGTACCTCGAGGGCAGAACCCTTGGCCAAAGCATTCCTTTGGGCCGCATCATGACCACTTATTTGTGCCTTCAACGCATTGCATTCGGAATCGACCTGTCCGACTTCTCCCCAAAGGCGTTCCAATGCTTCCGTTTTTCTCTGCAGCTGAAGCACCGAAATATTAGTTCTCAAAGACGGGAAAAGAAGCATGTACTCCCTCAAAATAAGGATTACCTGATGCTCGAGATTTCCTTCGTAGTTTCGACTTCGATGCATCTACGATCGAAGATATATCAACTCTTTTATTTTCTTATTACAAAGAAACCTGGGAGATTTCTCCTTGCCCAGAGCTTCCCGCAACTTGGTCTCACAACAGAGCAACTCGAACTTAAGCTTGTCAAAGGCTTATGAAAAAGAAGCTTCAGTTCAAAAAATGAAAATACAAAGTTGAGAAGTCGACAAAGTCAACCAAAACTCACTACATAACTGAGCCGCTGAGCCTCCTCAAAAGTTGAGCGTGCGTCTACTGGCTTGGTCCCATCGGCCCCAGTTGACCCGCTCTCAATGGGGATATGATTGCTCGAGACCCCACTTGATTTAGGCGGCCCTTGGCCCCGAGTGTCCCTCGAAGTACCTTCGAGGGGGGAAGCAGATGGTGGTGAAAGACTCTTGCTCCTTCCTTCTCGTGGAACCACTCCCTCAAGGTTAGAGGTCTCATGCCCAGCAGGATCGACAACCTCGAGAGAGGTGATATCCATGGAATAACAAATGCATATAAAGTCCTCTTCTGCGGCGTCATCTCCTTTATGTCTTCGGGCAGGCCCCCCCTTATTGAGAATGTCCTCATCCATCGAGGACCTTTTCCGTTTATTATCCTCCCTCGGCTCCGAAGCCGACGGTCTTTCCCCCTCCTCGAGGGGGCACGGTCTCATCTCTGAGAATCCACTAACACCTGCGGTGGTGGATTTAATACACATAAAAGAATGCATTCCTCAAAAGGCAATCACATGGCTCATACCGTGGTGATTTGCTTCCCATATGCCCTTCGACAGATCTCGCCACTTGCGTTCATCATAGGTCGAGGAAGCTGCCAACCTCTGAGTCCAGTCCCCAAGATCGGGGATCTCTTCCGGCATCCACGGGACCGCTGAGAAAGAAAAAAAGAAACATTCTTATAAATTATCAAGAGCAAAGGGCACTAAGGTACAACATAGTACTTATGTTTGAAGTTCCATTTTTCGGGGAACGGCAGGAACTCCGCAGGAATGATGTAGGCGGTCCTCACTCAGACAAATCGACTCATCCATCCTCGGTTCCGATCCTCATCGTCACTGGCAATAAAAGGCTTGGTGGATCAGCGTCATAACGCAATCAGGCCTTGACAATGCAGAGGCCGATATAACCTGATAAGGTGGCTAAGGTTAAACTCGAGCTCAGCCTTTTCAGTAAAGTACCTCATCATCAGCACTATCGATACCTTTTGCACAATTCTAGCACAAGGCGGTCGAGGGGGCCCAATGTAATTGAGTACGTATACACATTCAGGAATCCCTCTACATGGGCCATAATATCCTTTTCTCGCGAAGGTATCTGCAACATCACATTTTATCCCCATCCATAATCTCGCCTCACGGCCTCAAGGTGATTCTCCTCTATCGATCGAATAAACCTCGACGCATAGAATGGTTTCTCTAGTGGAAAGTCTTTCTTCAAAGCAAAACAACTCGAGGTTAACTCGCCGTACGCCGGCGGTGTACCACCGACCAGGCAAGAAACAGAGGTAGAGTTTCCCTCTTCTTGGTGAGCGGATTTGGGCATGGCAGCCATAACTATTTGAACAAAGATAAAGAGGAAGAAGCTCAAGCAGTTTCGTAAGCTGAGAAAAGGAAGAGAACGTTAAAGAGAAAAATAGTTTTGCAAAGTTGCAAGACCTAAACTGAAGAAGAAGCAAGTGTGTATATATATAGAACAAGCGGAGGCTATTAACCCACTTTGAGGGCCAATTAATTCTGACAAGGTCGTTAAAGTTTTTGGGGAAGTGTACCAGTAGGGCCACCTCGGTCACTTCACGGTCATGTCATATAAATGACGCTGTCATGCAGCGTTCGAGGGATCGAAACTCCCATGTCAACCTATCCTTGAGAAGGTGTCCGATCTCGAGGATCTCTGTTACTACAAGAACGGGCCTCGATGTGCTAAATTCAGAGCTCGAAGGTTGACTTTCGCATAAGCATTGCAGGGCAAAGTTTGAAAGATATGAGATAGGGAGATCTTTTTTCCTTCCAAAAAATGTATTTACAAGGGTATTTTACAAAGATCTTCCGAGGATCCCATGTACAAAAAGGGGGAGAAATAAAAACAGTAGCTAAATCTACTCTTTGCCTTCACTACTGCCTGAGCTGCTTCCACAGCCCTCATCCGAAGTAGTTGAAATTTCCGATTCTTCCTCCAAGGCCCTGGCTTCTTCAATCTCGGCAGAGAGATCGGCACCTATAACGCTCGCTTCCTCGAGGGCTTTCCTCCTAGCTTTCAAGTGAGAATGAGCAACGAGCCGAGCTAGTTTCAGCTCGGCCTTCTCGGATATCTCCCTGGCCCGATCAATTGCAGCGGCAACATCCCTTTTGTATGAAGAGACAAATTCATCTGCCTCAGACTTGGCCGCAGATAATGCAACATCCTCCTCCTGAGCGCTTCGAAGAAGGTCTTGAATCGAGGATAGCTTCTCCCGAAGCGTGTCCCTCTCCGAAGCCACATCATCATTCAGCCGCGCCAACTCAAGGATTTCATCGTCCTTGGCCACTACATTCTCTCGGAATTGCTCCACTAGGACATTATTTAGCCTAATCTGAAAGATACAGAAGATAAGCTAATCACCACCAAGTATGGAAATAAAAGATAAGATTATGGGTACCAGAGTACCTGCTCGATGAAGTCGACCCTCTCTTGGAGCGCCCTCTCCGAGCCTGCCCGGAGGTTGATCAACTCCTCCTCTTTTCGGGCGCATAGAGCCTCCAGCTCAATTGACTCCGATGTAAGCTTCTAAAGCTCCTCTTCATGATGAGTAAACTCATCTTTCAGCTTGGAGAAGGCTTGGTCATACAACTTTTTGGCCTACAACACAAACAAAGAAAGTTATAAAAACAAGAGTAGAAATTCGAAGCATAGAAAATTATACTAAGAACGCTTTTGAAGCCTCTCGGCCTCCTCGAGAGAAACGAGGGCATCGATATTGGTCTCCTTCTCAACACCTTCAAGATAATATCTGAATGCATCATACTCTTCCCGAGAGGTCCCCAAACCGGGGGCATTCTTGTCTTGGGAATCTCGTATCTCCCCTGGAGATAATGACGGGCCCGATTGAAACCCGCCTGCAGCATCAACCTCCATCGGGGCTTCCTCTCGCCCCTAAAATTAGAAACAGGCCCTTCGAACTCACTGACGCGGACTATACCATGTCCCATGAGTGGCTTGGGGACTACATCCAAACCCTCATCGAGGGTCTCTTCAGCACAAGGAGGGTCCGCATCAGCCGCCTCCGACTCAGCAGACGTCCGTCCAGCAATTCTCGAAGCATCAACGCTTGTTTTTACCCTTTGTACCAACGGGCAAGAATTATCATCTTCTTCCTCAGCCATAAGGCTCTCAGCGGCCATCGAGGTAAGGACCATAGTATCGATCTTGGGCTTTTGAGCCTTCGCTTTCTTAGATTTCGGAGACACCCCGATGTCTCCCTCTTCCTTTTCTTATCCATGGAGGCCTTCGAAGCCTCTTCCTCACCAGGAGGAGGTGGTCTCATCGACACGCCTTCCTCAAGGCCTGCATGGGTATGATGTATCGAACTCACCACCATAGAGAGTACTTACAAAGAGTGAAAAAATGGCAACAATAAAAGCATACCGTGATTCTTGGCCTGCCACCGCGTTTTGGCCAGATAGCGTCAGATGCGCTTGCTGTATGGAGTGGAGTCCAAAAGTTTGATCTATCTCGGAAGATCCTGGACCTTTCCGGGGAACCAAACGATGGCTACACAATCAATAGAAAATCAATCAAAAGAGAAGGAGGTCAGATCGGAAGAAGAAAAACAGGTGATAAAACATACTCAATGTACAGATACTTACGCTTCATGTTCCATTCCTCCAGGAATGGCATTCTATCAGCAGGGATGATGTCCGAGGTTCTGACTCTAACAAATCGGCTCATCCATATCGGTCTTTATCCTTGTCGATGCAAGCGAAGAACACCTTGGCATATCAACGGTGCAGTTTAATTAAACCCCCTCGGAATAGATGAGGGTTATACAATATGATCAAGTGATCGAGGGTGAAAGTCATTCCCTCGAACATGTTGGAAATGTATTGAATCATATATACAATCCTCTAGAAAGAAAGATAAATCTGACCGAGAATCACTCGGTATTAACGAAAAAAGTTAAGAATCACCGGGTCTATCGGTGAAGAAGAAGAATCTACGGGACCTAAAGTGAAGGGGTACGTATATACGCTGACAAAGCCAGCTTTATGTGTGACTATGCTTTCTTCCGCTGCGGGGATTTCTACTTGCACTGCCTCTCCCCAACGACAATCCAGTTTTACCCACTCTATATCGGTTACTACACTTATATACCGAGGCATGGGCTCGCATCGACCCAGTGTAGAGGTGGGGTTTTCAATGGTAAAATCGAAGATGGTGTCGAAGGGACCAGGGATGCACTGTTTGATGCTAGGAGGAGTTCTTGATTTTCCCTTAGACGGGAGTGATGAAGAAGTGGCTCCCTCTTTTTGAGGAACCGTTTTGGAGGTTTTTGCCATAATTGCAACTGAGTTTTAAAGAAAGAAGATGAAGAAGCAAGCGCAGAAAGAGGGTGGAAGTAGAAAACATTTAGTAAAATTTTAAAGATTTGAACATGTTGTAAAATTGTGAAAAGGAAAGCGATTGAAGTATTTATAGAATCCATTTGGGCACGTTAGGGAAGCGGAAAGGTCGAACCAATAGCAGTTCGTGGGCTTCTCGAGAATCCTGCTGACAGCGAACCCTGCGCAGCCTTTATGTCACGTCATTTAACGCTCACATGAGGTTGGCGTCATAATAGGGATATCGAAGAGGAAAGAATTCAAGACCGTTTCTTATCACTTCATTCTAAGAAACACGGGGACTATCTGTATACGGCTAAAATCAGAGAGTCTGATTTTATGATCACTATAGCATTCCGCAGCCCGTCTTCAGAGGGATCGAGGCACAGTTCGAGGTTCGACACAGAGGAAGCATATCGATGGTCCCCCATACTCGAACTCGGAGCGGTATTAATCGGAGACCATCATGGAAAAGCGGAAAATTCCCAAAAGGCATGTGGTTAGGGCTGACCAAGTCTACAAGAATAGTACAAGTCCGTACCGTGACATTCAATGGTTTTACCAGCTGTTTATCTTTGTAATAATTACACATGTACTAATTTGGGATTCCCCCTCCTATATAAAAGGGACCCTTTCCATTTTGTAACATACATGATATTCAATACAAGAACAAGAACAGTCTCTGCTCTCTAACTCAAACATTTTCTACAATTGTTCCATTAATTTATTGCCTTTCATTTCATGTGTTCATTAAATTGTTCTTCATTTATTGTTCATTATTGATCATAAAGAGGCCATCCTCTAGGCCTTCAATACGGTTTTATCCTCATTGACCGCTCTCTGTTAAACCCTCGAGCTCGACCTCGAGGCCCTATTTCGACCAAGCTTGAGATCTAGTCTCATAACCGCTCGGTTTGCATAACTCTGTTCCTTTGCTTTTATCTCATTTTCTTAACTCTCACGTAGCATCTATTGCCTAAAAAACTAGTGTTAGAACAAATCACGTATTTTTAGAACCACAAAATTAGAGATAATTGTAATTACCATTTTCACGGTAAACAATGTTCATTCTTTAGGCGAGGGTTAGTATCAACAAAAACAACATAAATAGATTCTTCAATACATAAGGTTCTCTTATTATAAAATCTACAAGCTCTACTTGAAGGAGAGTAACCAAGAAATATACCTTCATCACTCTTTGGATCAAACTTATCCAGATTATTCTTCCCATTGTTATGGATGAAGCATTTGCATCCAAAAGGGTGGAAATAGCTGATATTTGGTTTCTTACCATTCCATAGTTCATACAGAGTGTTTTTGAGAATTGGTTGAATTAGACATCTGTTGATGATGTGACATGCTGTACTCACAGCCTCTGCCCAGAAATGATGAGGTAGAGAGTTTTCCACGATCATGGTTCTTGCCATATTCTGCAAGGTTCTGTTTTTATGCTCAACTACCCCAATTAGTGGTCATTTTATGAATCAAGACTCCGTTCTAGGCTTATTAGTCATAAAAAGAATAATTTTAATTACCTCGATTTACGTACACAGTCCGGACGTGAAACCGGAAAGCTTTTATGTGAAAATATAAGAAATAATAATATTTAGAATTAAAATTTGACTTTAGTTGACTTGAGTCAACATTTTTAGTAAACGGATCCGGATATGTATTCCGATGATCCCGGTAGGTCCGCAGTAAAATATGGGATTTGAGCGTATGTTCGAAAATGGATTCCGAGGTCCCAAGCCTTAGAAATTAATTTTTGAAAGAAATTATTTTGCTGAATTATTAATGAAATAAAGAAAAGAATTATTGTTTGAAACCATTGGTATCAGGCTCGTATTTTGGTTATGTAGCCCGGTACAGATATGTTATATTATTTGAATACTAACTGTGAAATTTGGTGAGAATCGGAGTTTATTTGACGTGATTCGGACGTCCGGTTAAGAAATAGTGAAATTGAAGTGTTCTTGAGAAAAATGATGAGTTTTGAGGTTTAATTCATAATTTTACATGTTATTTCCATTATTTGATCGCACGAGCAAGTATGTATGATGTTTTTAGACCTTTGTGCATGTTTGGTTTAGAGTCCCGAGGGCTCGGATGAGTTTCAAATATGTTTGGCTTGTGTTGCGCTTGTTCTTTCTTATGCTTCGACGTCGTTTCTTCAAGCATGAATGATATCATATTGAACAAATGAGCTCCGATTTCTGTTTTGAATGAAGTATTAGATTCGTATGGTAATTACGGACCCGTAGGAAAAAGAGTTGTTGAATTTGGACATCGTATAAGGATTTTATGGTCATTTTACTAAGGTTGCCAGATTTTTCAGATTAATTACGAAATTGTCACTGACAGCGTATTTAAAAATCTGTACTATTTGCAAATATTAAAACCTACATATCTCATTCATTATAAGGTCAAATTGAGTGATTCAAAAGCCTAATTTGATCAGAATTTCACAAGGAATCCGTAAAAGACATAAAAATCGAGTTTCAGGATCGTTTGG
Organism: Nicotiana paniculata; assembly: GCA_005239505.1. Taxonomy (NCBI): domain Eukaryota; kingdom Viridiplantae; phylum Streptophyta; class Magnoliopsida; order Solanales; family Solanaceae; genus Nicotiana; species Nicotiana paniculata. The sequence goes on from ML310016.1 coordinate 10,190, forward strand.
TACGAGAAACGAGGCAGAACAGATGGTAGAAAAATATATAAAACTAGGGTTAGTTCATTCGGTCATATTTTGAGTTGGGTAGCTCGGATTTGGGCGATTTTTACCATAGGGATTAGGGTAAGTGTTCTCTACTCGTCTTTTTTGGTTATATTTCAATTACCCAATGTTTTTCAACACTTTTAAATCAAAAACTAGGAATTTTCATGGTAAAAAATTGAGGTTTGGGTAGAATTAGAAATTTTGTAAAAATCAAATCATTACCTCGAATTGTGGTCGGATTTCCAAACTAATTGTATATTCGGGCTCGTGGGCGAATGTGTAAACGTAATTTGGTCCGAACCCCGAGTTTGGACCAAGCGGGCCCGTGGTCAGGTTTTAACTTTTTTTGAAAAAACTTAGGAAAAATTATAATTTTCAGTAAAGTTAGTTCCTTTAGCATTAATTAGTGATATTAAGTTAATTATGGTTAGATTAGAGTGTATTGGAGATGAATTCAAGAGGAAAATCTATAATTGAATAGTGAGTGGCCTGCGAAGTTGAGGTAAGTGGTTGGTTTAACCTTGAATTGAGGGAATAGGAATCCCCAACCTGATTGTTATGTGAAATTGCTTGTGTGTAGTGTATAGGTGAGGTGACGAGTACCTATGCACTATCAAATTATTATTTACCATGATTCGAGTGTATTGGAGATGAATTCAAGAGGAAAAGCTATAATTGAATAGTGAGTGGCCTGCGAAGTTGAGGTAAGTGCTTGGTTTAACCTTGACTTGAGGGAATATGAATCCCCAACCTGATTGTTATGTGAAATTGCTTGTGTGTAGTGTATAGGTGAGGTGACGAGTACCTATGCATTACCAAATTATTGTTTACCATGATCCCTTTTCCGTTTTCCATTTATTTTCTTCCCGGCTTTTATGATTGTTGAGGTTTATATGGTCAAGTGATGATCTTTGCTGCAATAAATCTAAGACCTGAATAAGAGTCACAAATTTTTTTTTCTTGATGTTATATAGATCAAGAATTCATTTGGATTATCGTTTTTATGTTTTTCTTTTGAAGATTTAGTGAAGTCTTAAACCTTAGACCAATAAAAAAACAAAAAAAAGTATTGATAATATTGTAGAGTAGGACCCCAGACTTGAAAAATGTAAAACGGTAGGATAAGATAAACTATTTGGAGCTCATTAAATTTAGGTCATGAGTGAATAGATGAAAATATTCATTTATAGGCGGCTTTTAGAAATATGTTCAAGTACGTAATTGAATTATTTCGCATATGCTACTTGACTATTTATTTTCANTAATTGTAGAGATAAACGTGTTGTGAAAGGCTTGGCTTGAATTGTGAAAGTTTTTGATAAATAATCAATTGATAGTGATAAGGGTGGAAAATATGATAGTGATAAGAGCGGCCAGGGAAAATAAATGATAGTGATAATGGCGGACATGGGAAATAAATGATAGTGATAAGGGTGGACAAGGAAAATAAATTATAGTGATAAGGGTGGACAGGGGAAATAAATGATAGTGATAAGGGTGAACAGGGGAAATAAATGATAGTGATAAGCGTGGACAGGTGGGATCGGGTTGCACCGCCCCAACAAGACAGTGATGAGGGAGCATATTTATGTTTTACTGATTTTAATTACAAGGATTTGGAAGTTTTATTGTTTTACTCTACTGTTTCTCATATTATGCACATACGATTGTTTTAAAGTAAAGTTTGGAAATTTACGTGGGGTCTTGGTCACAACTGAGGCCTAGAATAGGAGAATGAGTTATTTTATTTATTCATTGTTGTAGATATATTTTCTTGTCTGCGTAGGATTGTTTTATTACTTTATTATACACATATATTGTCGCAGGTTAAGTTATAATTGCCCCGCCTTAGCCTCGTCACTACTTCATCGAGGTTAAGCTCGGCACTTATTCAGTACAAGGGGTCAGTTGTACTGATAATACACTCTGCGCTCTTTTGTGCAGATCCAGGTACCGACCAGAAGTAGAGATGTTTGGTAGCCGCTATTCATTATCCAGAGACACGAGGTATATCTGCCGGCCGTCACTGATCCCGAGAGTCTTCTTCTAGTTCGTAGAGACTGTTTTATATTCCTCAAAACAATTATATTATTTCTTTCAGCCATTATTTGTAGTATTCTTTAGTAGTTCGTGAATTATGACACCAGATCCTAGGATAGTCTTAGAGTTATTTATATAATTAGTTTGTGGCTCGGTTTATTTATTTGTTTATTATTTTATATTTGGAGTTATTCTTTGGAAACCATTAGACTAGTTTACTTTAAATTAATTTTATTATGTTTAAATGGATAATCAAAGGAAAATAGTTAATCGAACTCTAACATTGTCTTGCCTAGCAAGTGTGGTGTTAGGCGCCATCACGATCCCTAACGTTGGGAATTTTGGGTCGTGACAGCTATCTGCCATTAGCCCAAGTTCTCATGAATCTTCATTGTCACTTAGAGCCATGAAACATATGTTAGCAATTTTATCGTGATCAGATTCTTCCTCGTGTTTCCACGCTCCAAAGGCTTTCTTCTTTTGCATGTTTCTGCTAAGCTTCTTCTTTAATTCCGGACAGTTACTTGAATGTGACCAAACTTTCTACATTCGTAACACCTTATGTCTTTTTTATCTGCTTCATTGCTCATCCTTCCTTTCCTGAAGTTGAACTTACCTCTTCTGTTATTCCTGTTTCTTATCATCATGCTGGTTACGACTTGAGAGAGCATTGCAATGTTTTCATCTTGTCCTCATTGAAACTTAAACTTAAACCTATCACTTTATGCTGTTTAAATCTTTCAGGGATTGTCATATAAGTTAAGTTATATAAGCCATATAAATAGACTTTAGATGCATATCAAGTTTTCATGTCATGCTAGACATATAAGATGGATAAAAGTGATTGCACACACCATTGACTTTATACATTCAAGTATTTGAACTGCATGTCCAAAACTACATGTCGATCATATAAAATCAATTCTACTTGAATTGTTTCTCCAGACTTAAGATCCTTATATATATTTAGCGTTATCATAGATGTAGTCGAAGAACATTTTATATCGGTTCCAACCTCCCTTTTTTCATAAAAACATAACATAGGGATCACTCCATTCATATTTTCAGGTACCTGAACCTCTCCTGATATTTTATGAAGTGTTATGTCATGTGATCTTCTGGATCAATTGCCTCCTTACTATGATCATTTATATCATTTGCTCATCTTCTTTATCAATAATTTTATTTGAAACCGATTTGTCTATATGCTTTAAGTGTACCATGGACTTTGTCCTTCTAGGACTTATTCTAATAGGAGCATTTGCATTGAGAATATAGTTACTTTATTTGGGTCAGCAAATGCATCTGACATGCTTTATAATATATTGCAAATGAATTATCTTTTATGAACTTCAAATTCATATAATCTTATTCGAGGATCTAGATGTACAAATGATAATTCTTTCCATGTAACTTTTTCTCAATTGTTTATCATGACTCTCGCTCATGTTAGAAAAACTAATTTGTTTCCACCACTTTGAGAACCCATTTTTGTGCGTTATGGTGTTAATCAAAATATACACTGCACATCAATAATAATAAGATGAAATTATTTGGTTCTTGATCCTGAACCACTTGTGTGGGG